>JAQQPU010003800.1:36881-56485 GCA_029168905.1 Artemia sp. Kazakhstan ARC1039 | reverse complement strand
AGCTCCTCTCATTTGATCTGCCATCAGCGGTTCAATTACCCTGGAACACGTATTTTGGCAGAAACTTTCTCAAAATGCCTTTGAAACCAACTTGAGACTTCGAAAACTATTTTTAATTCCTAAGAACATCTAATAATAACATTGCACTACTAGTTACCGATTTTTATGTATGCATTGGAATAAATTAATTTAAAATCAGTTTTTTCAAAATTAGTGTTCCAACGTTGAAGCCAAGTTTCGCGTTCAAGAGAGATCTGACTTATCTACCCGTGAAAAGATCTAATGTCGCTTATGTTTATAGGTTCTCTGGAGCACTTGCACCTCGGTCCGGGTATTTGTAATGGGTGGAATAGAAAAAGATCATACTGCTAATTATATAAGCTGTGGTTAACACTAAGAACTGAATTAGGTGATCCCTTGGCAATATCAAAAGGTTTGGCTGTGATTACATGCCATTTTCGACGCATTCAACAACAAGATGTCTAATAGAAAAGTGGTATTCATTTGTCCTGATATTGATTGCTATGTTAATACTCTTGGCCCAAGACAATTGGGCAACTGAATGGATTATTGCAAAGGTCGCTCGTCGATGTCTGGCTATGGTCTTGGCAGTTGGTTTGCTAAGCTGTTTCGCTCTGCACTACCTCTGGCTAGAAAATGTATTGTACCAGCTACGATAGATTTTTCATCCTCTACACTATACGATTAGAGCTCTGGAAAGGATTTTAAAAAAAGTGCTTCGGAAAATCTTAGGTCCAGTGCGCGACCCCTTGGCGAACAATTGAATTCTCATCAAAATGGAAAAGATTTAAAAAGGTCGAGAAACAGTGCATCATTCATCAGTCTCTACTCAGGACAGAAACGAAAGACATCACCCCTGTCAAAGAAAAGAAGGAAAAAGCCGACACGTGTAGTAAATAGAAGAAGAAGCCCCAGGAAGAGAATTGTTTGATCGAAACTAGATTTCTTTTCCTAAGATGTCCTATCTACCGCATAAGGATCCCCAACCTTCAATCACCTCCTCATTGAATCTATTCAATGCAAAAAATGTTGATTTGAGTGTAAAACATGGATACTATGAACAATTTTATCCACAACAACCCCTCTCCGATAATATCCACTTTCAAATTTATTTCAATGAAGACTACTTTTTGGAAATGTCTTCAAAATTTATAGATTTACGAATGAAAATCAGGAAATCCGAAAATACATTGCCAATTTTTGCCGATGGAATATCCCATGAAAATTCTATATTATATAATTTATTTCGTCAAATCAGTGTCTACATAAAAGGCACGTTGGTGAGCACAAGCAACAATCTCTCAAATTATACGAGCTATATACAATTCATGCTGATGACACCCAAGTCATACAAGGAATTGAGAGGCACCTCCAATGGATATGAATATTTTACTAATACTGATAGTACAGATGCACTTAAAAATGCTACAACTAGTGAATTATATCTAGTTGGAAAAATATATCATGAAATATTTAATATTTCCCAATAGCTACCACGCAATATTAAAGTGGATATAAAATTGACGCTTTCTCCATCCAATTTCGTTTTACGAAAAGAACTTGCTGCCAATCCTGATGTAACTCTCCCCCTCACCTCGGCAATACTACATGTGCACAAACAACAGGTTATGAGTTCTGTTGCTTTGGCAGTGGAAAAACTGAGACCCAGTGGAAATAATATTAAATTACTTGTTTCTCATACAATCACCAATCAGCGTCATATTGCCACAGGCTCACGCACCTTCATCGACTCGTCCTTTATCAATTGCGAAATTCCATCAAAATTAGCTTTGGCATTTTTAAAAAGCGCTAGTGCAATAGGATCGTGGACGTGGACATAAATTTGAAATATTTGGGCTTTCATCTCTTGTCTGCAAAGTAAATGGAATCCCACTATTCAATATATCTTTATAGGTAATATATATCCTATCTTATATATCCTATCCTATATATCCTATCATCCTATCTAAATGGAATCCCACTATTCAATATATCTTTTGATAAATCCTATAGGTCATTGTATGAGTTGACCCTGCAAACCCTAGATCATGATTCACAACTATTTGAAAATAGTACAACTGAAGAAATGTTTGCTAAAACACGTGGTATCATTGTATTGGATTTGTCTGGCACCCAGGATATGAGTATAGTACGAACGGGGAGTGTGCGTTTAGAATGTGCATTTACCGACCCATTAGCTGAGAGTATTGCACTAATCTCACTAAATCAATTTGAAACCTACTGGGAAATCACTCCTTAAGGCAGTGTTCTACTAGACCTTGCACCATGAACACGAGTCAAATAATCAATGCATTTAATATGGACCCCTACATGTTCAAATACAGATCCTATTGTCTGCCCTCGGACTTTCTTGGGAAGATTCAAAGTGCCAACAATACCCTAATCATTTTTAATAGCAGTCCCTCGACTGTGAATACTAGTCATTGGTTGTGGATCTTTCAAACAAAGAAGACGATTGAATTTTTTGATCCTCATGGTCTACCCTATACATTCTACACTCCACACATCAGCAACTATATAATGAGCAGTGGGAAAACTATTATTCAAAATCTGAAGAGAGTGCAGGATCTGACGACTAAAATCTGTCGTTTCCATGCGCTACTGTATTTTTTGTTCAGACGTCATGGCTATGCTTACAGGCAGTTTATCAACATTTATGTAGACAGTCCACGTCTGAACGACTTTATGGTGGAAAATATTTTCTCAGACCTCTATAATATTGATTTTAGTGCCCTACGAGTAAAGTACTTAAAAAATGTATGTGAATTTTTTATTAATAAATGAAAAATGTATATACGACAATGTCTTTATTCTTCACTTTAAATTTCATCTTCTTTGGTGTATAGGCAACTGTCGTGAACCACTAATGCTGGCAAATTATTTGAATTCACTGTATATTGATCTTGATTGGTTGCAAAGTCAGGGTCACACTTTCTACAGTATAATATAACTTCACTCTTGTCATATCTCTTTGTATAGTCAATGATACTATTTGCATTGATATTGTGAAATTCACGTGTTTCAATCTGTCTATTTGAAGCAATATCACATACGGTGTTTTCAAATGGTGAATCACATTCAGTAACTGCCAAATAAAAATCACTAGGCTTATAGTCATAATAAGCAGTGTCGTTACAACGATGACGTAGAAACCAAATTGTCTTGATACCCCAACAGTCCAATTGTAGACCGGATTCTTCCTCCCCAAAACATTTAAATCTACGACGATACCAATCTCTTAGAAATAAACTAAAACAACGTTTGGGATTCTTTTCAATCATACCGGGGTAAGTATTCTCCCATTGATCACATTTATCATAATGGCAATTGGAGCATAGATGTCCTCTAGGGTGAGAGTCACAAATCTCTTCAAGACATGAATTGCATCCTTTAATTTGTACTGAATATCCTCTATGTAATTTACAAGGATTACCTAATTTGCACTTTTCATTATAGTCATCAATAATTATACAATTCTCACATGATGACCAACTGCCAAGAGTTTACTTGCATAGTGGACATGCATAGAACAGTTTTTTGGTTTCCGATGTCAGCTCTCTCACAGCTAAAACGAAACTGATCCTCTTTCGATAAATTCAGAGGGAGGAATGGTGAGAGGAGTAACTCTGTGACGCTACCTCTTTCGAAGGGAGAGCCATCTACAATGAATCTGTGGTAATGTTTTCAAAAGTATATCCATGATATTATTCTGCTTTGTTCCAATTAATATATCAATAAATTAGTATAAGCGTTTGAGATCAACTTCTAATAGTGTAAACATTCCACTAAATATTACAAATATATCCGAATGTGTAAAGTCAAACTGTTCTCACTCCTTGAATTTTATTCCCACATTAATAAAAACTATAGCAAAAATCGTTTCCTTATATTCACTGCGATCCTGTCCCGTTAATATTTCCGACTCCCTGATTGGCTTAGAAAGAGACACGTGATCTTGTCCCGTTAGCGGATCGATAATCCAGCAATTGTTGATGTTAACTTATGTTGACATCCAAGAAACATCCAGCAATTGTTGTTGACATGCAAGAAACATCCATCAACAGTGAGAAAAACCGTGTAAAACATCCTCAGTGAGAAAAACCATAAAAACATGAATAAATTATGTAGGTTCCATATGTAATAATGCGTCCCTACTTATAAATTCTGAATTAAACTATGTCAAGGATATTCTATTCTGCAATGGTTACCCAATAAAAGTTATTGAAAATATCACAGATAGACGATTAAAAAAGACAAAACAAGAAAATAAGGAGCCCGTCCCCCTCGATTCAGTTACGCCGGCAATTGAGAAAAAAAGTTTCATCACTTTACCATACATCCCGAAACTTGGCGATAAACTTGGAAAAATTTTTAAAGAACATAATCTCTCTGTTTCTTTCAAACCTGAAGAAAAAGTTGAGCATTTTTTCAACTCAGGAAAAGATAAAACTGACCCCCTGTACTGGTTAGTGGTGTCTACAGAATCCCGTGTTCATGTGGGAAAATTTATATTGGTAGGATACATCAACAACTAGGTGAACGTTTGCATGAACAAAAAATTTCAATAGATAAGTCCCTCAGATTTAAAAACAAACAATGACGACTTTGATTCGGCTTTGGCCCTGCATATTTTCGAAAATTCAACCCATCTGGTTGTTTTTGACGAGGCAACCTTAATATCTATTGTAAATGGCCTACCACAAACTTTTAAAGAGGTAATTGAGATAAAAAAATACATAAACCGAAATTTAGTAATAGATAGAGATACTGGAGACATTTCATTAAGTCCAATTTATGACAGTTTAATTTTGAAGGACTCAGTCAACATTTTTGGCCGGTATAACTTGAGAGAACCTATTTGCAAATCAAATGATGAACGAATTCGCAGACCATCTAAGGCTATGGCAAAACAAAGGATTATTGCTCAATCATCTTGGTAGATTTCTTTTTCATTGATTCCAACCTGGTTCTTATTTAGTTTTTATTCTGTCGTTGTTAAGTAAACTTCGAAAGGTTCAATTTTCGTTGTTTCTTTTTCTTTTCTTTCTTTTTTGTTTAGCACTGAGGACGACTCGACGGAGGTCGTTGTCGAAATATTTGCTTATTTCTTCTTCTTCATGGTTCGCCACTGGCTGACAAAATCCTCGTTTTTTCACCTTTTTTTATTTATTTTTCATTTTGTTATTTTCTTTCCTCTCTGAGTTTTATTTGCCCTCAGGGTATCACTTACAACCTTAGCCCTGAGGGATGTGGAGGGTACTCATACTCAAACGCATTATTTCTGGGCCCTTCAACTACATTCAACGAAATGGCTATATCAAAATATTAATCAGATGTGTTTGGGGAAATGATGGGCATGGGGCTGGCGCATTTACCTTCCGATCCCTTTTGACTATTAATAAGGGCACAAGACCTCTCAATTCCCAATTGAATCAGTCCTTTTTGAAGATTTTACGACAACGCCGGCAAAGAACAAATTTCCAGAACTTTCAACTACGTTAAACAAAATGTCTATATTAAAATTTTGATTGGATGTGTTTGGGGAAATGGTGGGCGTGAGAGGGGCCTTAGTTCCTCTCCAATCACTTTAGACTATTAAATAGGGCACTTTCAATTTCCAATTAAATGAGCCCTTCTTGAAGTTTCTACGACAACGATTTCTATAAAACTTTATATGCCCCCCAGGGTAAAACTTACAACCCTTGCACTGAGGAATGTGGGGGGAGTTTCATCCTCAAGGACATAATTTCGGGACTTTTCAACTACGTTGAACAAAATGGCTATATCAAATTTTTTACTGTATGTTTTTGGGGAAATGGAGGGCGTGTGAGGGATGTTGGTTCCCCTCCAATCCCTTTTGGCTATTAAAAAACGGCACTAGCCCTTCCAACATTCAAAGTTTTTGAATTTTAAGGGCATAACTTACAACCCTTGCCCTGAGGGGTGTTGGAAGGGGGGGTATCATCTTCAAATACAAAATAGCAAGAACTCTCAACTAGATTGAAAAAAGCAATTTCAAAATTTTGTTTGGATGTGTTTGTGGAAATGGTGGGTGTGAGAGGGGGGTTAGTTGCCCTTCAATCAGTTTCGACTAGCCTTTTTAATTTCCAATTGAATGAGCCTTTTTTGAAGTTTCTAGAACAACAATTTTTATAAAAACCTTTTTCGCCCCCAGGCTATAGGTTACAACCATTGCCTTGAAGGCTCTGGGGAGGTTGTCATCCTCAAAAACCTCCCCTTCCAGAACTTCCAGAAATTCCAGAACTTTCATCAACGTTGAAAAAATGGCTATCCCAAAATTTTAATTCAATGTGTTAGGGGAAATGATGGGCGTGCGACTTTCTAATAGACTTTAATAGACTTTTAATAGACTTTCGACTATAAAAAATGGCACTAGCCCTTTCAATTTGCAATCGAATGAGTCCTTTTTGAAGTTTCTACTACATCACTTTCTATAAAAACCTAATATATCCCCATGGTATAGTTTACAACCCTTGCCCTCTGGAATTTGGGGGTTTGTCATCCTCAAAGGTCTAATTTCCAGAACTTTCAACTATGTTGAAGAAAATGGCTATCTAAAAATTTTAATAGGATGTGATTCGGAAAAAGGTGAGCATGAGAGGGGTTAGTTGCCCTCAAATCACTTTCGAGTATTAAAAAGGGCACTAGCCCTTTGAATTCCAATTGAATAAGCCCCTTTTCAAGTTTCTACAACAATACTGTCTGTAAAAACCTTATATACCTCCAGGACATAACTTATAACCCCTGCCCTGAATAAGGTGGGGGGAGTGTCCTGCTTAAAGATATAAATTCTCGAACTTTCAACTGCGTTGAACAAAAGGGATGTCTCAAAATTTTTATTGGATGTTTTTCGGGAAATGGTGGGCGTGGAAGAGGTTTTAGTTGCATTCCAATCCCTTTCAACTATTAAATAGGGCACTAGCCATTTCAATTTCCAATCGAATGAACCCTTTTCGAAGTTTCTACAACAATGATTTCTATAAAACCTTATATGCTCCCTGGGTATAACTTACAACCCTTGCCCTGAAGGCTGTGTGGGGGTTGTTATCCTTAAAGATCTAATTTCCAGAACTTTCAACTACATTTAACAAAATGGATATATCAAAACTTTGATTGAATGTGTTTGGGGAAAAGGTGGGCGTGAGAGTTGGGGTTGGTTGCCCTAAAATCACTTTCGACTATTAAAAAGGGCACTAGCCCTTTGAATTTCCAATCGAATAAGCCCTTTTTGAAGAATCTGCGACAAAGGTTTCTATAAAAACCTTATATGCCCCAGGGCATAACTTACAACCATTGCCCTGAGGACTGTGGGAGAGTTTCCTCCTCAAAAACATAATTTCTATGTGGAAATCAACTACGCTGAACAAAAGGGTTATATAAAAGTTTTGATTGGATGTGTTTGGGGAAGTGGTGGGCATAAAAGGGCTGTTATTTACCTTCCAATCACTTTTGACTATTAAAAAGGGCACTAGCCATTCCAATTTCCCATCGAATGAGCCCCTTTTGAAGTTCTTACGACAACTCCTTCGGTAAGAAGTGCCCTGGTTTATGACAAAAAAAAAAAAAAATACTACATTGTGTCAACATCGTTCTTTATTTATGCAGCGCTTTTGCGCTGCCTATGATAAAAAAGTAGGGGATAGTAAAAAGAATAGAAAAAGTAAGTTATGAATCGACCATTATCCTGCAAAATAGTGTGGTTATTTGCCCCTGTTCCCTCGGTTACCCGTTCCTGACTTCTGGCTATCCCTTAATCATAGGCAGCGCATAAGCACTGCCTCAGTGAAGAGCCATGTGGGTACAATTTAATATTCATTGAGTATATAATTTTTTTCTTTGACTGGGAATCGGAAGCCGCAATGCCCTTTTTAAGATTTAGAGTGATCAGTGATTGGATATTCCCCCCCTCAACAACTCGTATTTTTTTTAAATGTATCTGACAGAAATTTTGAGATGGCCATTTGTTGTTGTCAAAACTTTGAAAAAGATTCATTCGATTGAAAATTGAAAGGTCTATTTTTGATAATTAAAAGCAATTGGAGGGAAAATAAACGCCCTCCCAAGCACACCATTTTCCAAACACATCCAATAAAATTTATGAGATAGCCATTTTGTTCAACCTAAATTAAAAGTCCAAAAATTATGTCTTTGAAAATAACTCACCCCCCTCCAGAGGCTTCAGGGCAAGAATTCTCGAAATGCATCTGGTAGAAATTTCGACATGGCTATTTGTTGTCGTAGAAACTTCGAAAAAGGTTCACATTTGATTGGAAATCGAAAGGGCTACTGCCCTATTCAATAGTCCAGAATGATTTGAGGGCAACTAACCCCCCTCCCATGCCCCACCATTTCCTGAGCCATACAAGCGTAATGTATGTAAAAAGTGTTTTTGTACATTTTGAGTCTTTTAATTGGTGACTGAGTACCAAAAAATTAATGAACAAGCACTTTTGCATACAACAAACTAAGGTAGTAGGCAAATTTTAAGTAACTTAACTGCTGACTGAGTACCACAACTTTAATAAAACCATTTTTAAATACGATAAACTCAGGCAGATGATAAATTCTGAGTGTTTTATTTGTTCGCTAGTACCAAAAATTAATAAAAGCCCTTTTTACTACAACAAACTCAACTACCTGCTAAATTCTAAGTCTTTTAATTGGTGACGAGTATCAAATAAGTCCTTTTGCATTGAACAAACTCAGCTAGTAGGTAAATTCCGAGTGTCTTATTTGCTGGCTGAGCATCAAAAATTTGGTAAAAGCAATTTTGACTACAATAAACTGAGGGAGTTGATAAATTCCGAGTACTTTAGTTGCTGGCTAAGTACCAAAAAAATAACAAAAGCCCTTTTGATTAAAACAAACTCAGCTAGTTGACAAATTTCGTGTCTTTTAATTGGTGACGAGTATTAAATAAGTCATAAAAAAGCCCTTTTGCAAGCTGTAAACTCACCTAGTAGGCTAATTCGGAGTGTCATAGTTGCTGACTGAGAACAAAATTTAAAAAAACAAAACAATTTTGACTAAAATAAATTCAGAGAGATGATATATTCAATGTTTTACTTGCTAGCTGAATACGAAAAAAATTAATAAAAACACTTTTGACTGCAACAAACTCAGCTGCTTGGTAAATTCCGTGTTTTTTAATTGGTGACTGAGCATAAGAAAAGAATAAGCTCAGCTAGTAGATAATTTTGGTGTGTATTAGTTGCTGACTGAGTATACTACTACTACTACTACTACTACTAACAACTCCCTGCAGCACAAAGCCACCTGAGGCCAACACAGCTAAGCAGGCTCCTCCTCCATCGCAATCTATCAAAGCCTCCCTTTTTACACCCTCCCACGAAGTTCCCATTTCCTTTCAATCTTTGTTTATGACGTCCTCTCCCCCCAGACGAAGACGACCTGCTTTCCGTTTAGCCCTAGACGATTGGCCGAAAAGAACAATCTTCGGCAATCTGTCATTCTTCATCCGCACAAAGTGCCCTAGTCACCTCGGCCTTTCTTTCAGTATAGCCCAAGAGAGCGGTATTGAACCAAATTTTTCGTACAGCTAATGTTTGAAATACGGTCAGTCAGTTGGGTACCCAGAACAATACTTCAGCAGTTTCTCTGGAAAACAAGGAAAGTGAAGCTGCCCAGCTGATCAATCTTTTCATTACCCAACGTCACCTTTTCATCTTCACTTATTCCTAGCCTTAGCGACTTACTCTTCTTAACATTATTTTTCAAACCTATTCTAGCACCTTTAACTCGCAAAACCTCTAAGACTTCATTCATTTTGCTCACACTTTCATCTAGGATGCTTAAATCCTCAGCATAATCTAAGTCAAGGAGACTTTTTCCTCCCCGTTTGATTCCGTGGTCTCCCATGGCCTTTCCTGTGCTCCGTAAGACAAAGTCTATCAAAACAATCCATATAAAAGGGGATAGAACACAACCCTGCTTGGTTACTGAGTTTAAAAAGAATTAATAAAAAGCACCTTTGCATACAGCAAACTAAGCTAGTAGGTAAATCCTGAGTGTCTTAGTTGCTAACTGAGTATCAAAAATTTAATAAAAGCACTTTTGACAAAAACAAACTCAGGTAGATGGTAAATTAGGAGTCTTTTAGTTGGTGACTGAGAATCAAAAAATTAATAAAAAAAAACACTTTTGCATACAACAGAGTCAGGTATTAGGTAAATCCCGAGTGTCTTAGTTGCTAACTGAGTATCGAAAATTTAATAAAAGCCCTTTTGATAACAATAAACTCAGGTAGTTAATATATTCCAAGTATTTTACTTGCTGGCTGAGTACCAAAAAAATTAATAAAAGCACTTTTGACTATAAACAAATAAGTAGAACAACAGGGAAATTTTTATACAAGACAGTGGAATGCAACTTTAAATGAATATTTCGACCCTATATCGAAATATTCATTTAAAGTTGCGTTCCACTGTCTTGTATAAAAATTTCCCTGTTGTTCTACTTATTTGTTTATAATGGAAAGGCAGTGTGGTCTTCGTCGCTATTTGCACTTTTGACTAAAACAAACACAGGTAGATGGTAAATTAGGAGTCTTTTAGTTGGTGACTGAGTATCAAAAAATTGCAAAAAATCACTTTTGCATACAATGTAGTCAAGTATTAGGTAAATCCTGAGTGTCTTAGTTGCTAACTGAGTATCAAAAATTAAAAAAAAAACACTTTTGATAACAATAAACTCAGGTAGTTGATGTATTCCGAGTATTTTACTTGCTGGCTGAGTGCCAAAAAAATTAATAAAAGCACTTTTGACTAAAACAAACTCAGGTAGATGGTAAATTGTGAGTCTTTTAGTTGGTGACTGAGTATAAAAAAAAACACTTTTGCCTACAACGGAGTCAGGTATTAGGTAAACTCTGAATGTCTTAGTTGCTGACGGAGTATTGAAAATTTAATAAAAGCACTTTTAGCTACAATAAACTCTGGTAGTTAATAAATTCTGAGTGTTTCTACTTGCTGGTTGAATACCAAAAATAAATAAAAGCACATTTGCCTACATCAAAGTCAACTACATAGCATATTCCAAGTCTTTTAATTAGTGACTTAGCATAGAAAAATAAATAAAAAGGGCATTTGCATAGCTAGTAGGTAAATTCCGAGTGTCTTAGCTACTGACTGAGCATCAACAATTTAGTGAAAGGATTTTTGACCACAACAAACTGAGGGAGTTGATAAATTCCGAGTGTTTTTGTTGCTGCATGAGTACCAAAAAATTAATAAAAGCCCTTTTGACTAAAACAAACTCAGCTACTTGGTAAATTTTGAGTCTTTTAATTGGTGATTCAGTATCAAAAAGCTAATAAAAAAGCACTTTGGCATAAAAAAAACTCAGCTAGTAGGGAAATTCCGAGTTCCTTAGTTGCTGACTACCAAAGAAAATAACAAAAGCTCTTTTGACCCCAATAAACTGAGGGAGTTAAGCCACTTGGTAAATTCCGAGTCTTTTAACTGGTGACTGAGTATCCAAAAAATTTTGTTGTGGTTAAAAGCGGTTTATTAATTTTTTTATACTCATCCAGCAACAAAAACGCTTGGAATTTATCAGCTCTCTCAGTTTATTTTGGTCAAAAGTCTTTTCACTAAATTTCTGATGCTCAATCAGCAACTAAGACACTCGGAATTCACCTACAAGCTGAGTTTGTCCTATGCAAGTGCCCTTTTTTATTAATTTTTTTATACTAAGTCACCAATTTAAGGATTTGGAATATGCCGGTCTTTTGGCGAAGGGGAAGGGGAATCTTGAACGGCGAAGGGGAATCCTTCCCCTTGCAGTTCCCGTGACGTTGCAGCATACTATTTTCAAAAACTTGATTCACGAAATTTATTTGGATTTACTTCTGCTCCCTCGTTCGAGGTAGCATTGGAGGTCAATTTGACCTCTGCTCTTTAAGCTTGACTTAGATTTCAATTCGATCCCTAAACCATTTCTGAGACATTCCGCTAACACCTTTATTTGAATGATGGTAATCTACGTCGTTTAGGACCATTGCCCCTCGTACTCTGGTGATTGCATCGACCCCGGAGGCACACTTCATAGGCCTTTCGATTTAGAACACGATAAATATTTCAAATTTTAACTCAAAACCATGGGAATAACAGCCTTGGCTGGAACAAACAGAGCAAGGGAGGGGGCTAGATACCCTTTAACGAATTTTGACCATTAATAAGCGATATAGAAATTTTTCATTTTAATCTAGTAACCCTATCTTACCTATGATGGCTGGAGTTTATACCCCCCGGGGATTACCCCCGAAAAAAAAACTCCCGGAAAATACCCCCCCCCGCGGAGAAAACCCCCCCCCCCCTCCCGGGAACCTTTCCTACAAATTAACGGGGATAAAAAAAAAAAACATAAAAGTTCCTTTGGGATTAGAACGATATGTATTCAGCACTAATCTACAAGTTTCGAAATGCAATTTAAACATGTTAAGATATTCAGACATCAATTTTATAAGTACTTCATGAATTATTATTTTGTCTCTAATCCTTAGAGACGAAATAAAAAAATACATTTACTGCTACCATCGCTGGCGCTTGGGGAAAACAAATTCATTAGTATTTTAACTATTAACTTTGTAGGGTGTGGCTTTTAATGTGAATTTATGACTGAAATGATTAAAAAAATACAAGTTTATTCGACTGGAAGTAAGAAGAAATATTAAAACTTAAAACGAACAGAATTTATTACGCATATGAGGGGGTCCGCCCCCTAATCAGTATCTTGCTCTTTACGCTAAAGTTTGAATTTTGTTCCAGTTCTTTAAGAACAACCCTTGAATCACAAAGGCCGTTTAATTAGAATAGATAGCTCTTTTGAATATACTAAAAAAAAAACTTTAGCATAAAGAGAACTATATTGCCTAGGGGCGAACACCCTAACATATGTAATAATTTCTGTTCATTTTAAGTTTTAATACTAATCCTTAATTTCAGTTAAAAAAAACCTGTTTTTTTTCATTAACTTCTGATCGTTTTTTGAATAATGCTGGGGACTCCAGCACCCAATTAACAGAAATGTCCCCTCCCTAAGGAGAACATCCACAATGGAAAGATTATTCTGTGTAATCCCCACCCCTGACCCCCCAACCAGAAAAAAATCCCCTGGAAACATCTTTATGCTTCCCAATAACCTTTACTATATGTAAACAATGAGCAAAGTTCACAACTTGTAGCCCTTCCCCCGAAGACAGCGGGGGATAAAGTCATCCTTAAAGACATTGTTTTTAGATTTTATACTATGTTGAACAAAATGAGCGTGGGAGGGGCCTAGTTGCCCTCCAATTGTTTTGGTCACATAAAAAGGGCAGTAGAAATTCTAATTTTCGTTCGAATGAGCCCTTTTGCGGTATTCTAGGACCACTAGATCAATATAATCACCCCTAAAAAAAAACAAAAAAAAAACAATAAACAAATAAACGCGCATCTGTGATCTTTCGTCCGGCAAAAAATATAAAATTCCACATTTTTGCAGACAGGAGCATTTAACTTCTACTGTAGGGTTTTCTGATTACCTAAATCTGTTGGTGAAATTTTCAGTAAGATTCTATAGCTTTTAGGGGCTGTTTCCCCCATTTTACGAAAATAAGGCAATTGTTTCCGGCTCGTAACATTTGATTATTAGACTACGTTTGATGAATCTTCTATTTTTGAAATTATCATAAAAATACAATTCTTTGATGTATCTATTTGTATAAAATTCCGGTTTTATTGGTATCAAAATCCCTACCCCTGTAAAAAATTCATCCGTAGAAAGATTCTCCCACGTAACTCCCTTCCTATTCCACCTACGGAATTCCCCCTGAATACCATCTGTATACTTACCAATGATCAATATAATACTGCACTGCGGGGGGGGGAGGGTCATTATCCACAAAGACATAGCTATTAGATTTTTTGACTATGCGGAAAAAATTACTATCTGAAAATTATGATCGGGCGACTTTGGGGAAAAAATGAGCGTGAAATCAGGGCTAGCTGCACTCTAATATTTTTGTCACTTAAAAAGGGCACTAGGATTCTTGATTTTCGATTATATGATCTCTCTTTCGATCTTCTATGATCACTGGTTCCATGCGATCACCCTAAAAAAAAAAAATCCAATGAAAACAAACACGCATCGGTGATCTTTCTTCCGGCCAAAAAACGCAAAATTCCACATTGTTGTACATAGGAGCTTGAAACCTCTACAGTAGGGTTCTTTAGTTTACTGAATGTGATGGTGGCATTTTCATTAAGATCGTTTGATGTTTTAGGGGTGTTTAGCCCCTTTTCCAGAAATTGATCCAAATTTCTCAGTCTCGTAACTTATGATGAGTAGCATTAAATTTGGTGACTTTTACATATTTCGAATAAGCATTAAAGTCTAATTCTTTTGATGTATCTATTATTATCAAAACTCTGTCTCTTGGAGTTTCGGTTACTATTGAGCCACATAGCTCCTTACTTACAGTTCGTTACCACGAACTGTTATATTTTATAAACATACTTACTTGTTTCTACAGTTTTAAATGGTGAATGTATGTACTTTTTTTAGCTTTACGCCTAATTTTTCTATAATTAGTTATAGAAACTTCATTCTCTAGAATAAATTCGATCTAGGTTTTTGAATTACAATTCGGAGTGTAATATATTATGACCATATGGCAATAAATCGTATAAATAAATACTAAATTTTCAAGCCCTTTCATTTAGAGTAATTTAATAGACTTTTTCTGTAAAAGAAGTTTTTCAAAGAAAAGTTAAGAGCTACATTAAGTCAAAGCTGAGCAGAAATAAATTCAAATAAATTTTCACTTTAAGTATACTATGAGACCCAAAATATTTAATACTTACATTATTTATACTTGAATAAAAAATTAACCCCAGAACAAACAGTAATTGCAACAAATAACCGAGTCAAACTTCAAACGATCAGAAACTAGGAGGAATATTACTGACATGATGCCCCCTATGCCTTTTAAAAACCAGAACATAATTTTGACTTTACTGAAAATAATCCTTATTTTGTGTTATTTTTCTGTTTGTTAGAATATAAAAAAATCAAATAACTAATATTCAGCAGTCATCAGATATTCAAAATGATATTCAAACTGATATACATTAGTAGTATCCCCATGGAAAAATATTCCATGGAATTCATTCCATGGAATTTTTTTTCATCTCTACCTTCAGGTGACAGTAAAGAGTGATACCAAAACTAAAATATGCATAAACACTCTTTCGGATGGCTTGTGTGCTTAGCCCTTAAGACGAATCTTATTTATTTTTATCTGAACATGTTTTTAGTGAATTTTTTCAGCTTTTTTCCAATCACTAAACAAAATTAAATATAATTATAACAGGTTACTTTAAAAAATAAAAAATTAGAATGATATAAATATGCTAGTCGTATTTTTTTCTATTGGAAAAGAATGTTCGTAGTGATGGTTTTTACTTATTTTTTTTTATTGTAGTGAAACTGAATTTTTTTCATTTTTTTCATGTTTTTGGTATCGAGACTTCCAGATATAAAGAAAAACCTTAATTCAACCTAAGATACATGGATCAAAGAGATGAAAAAACATTTCAATTTCATATCATTGGTGGCAAAACTTCCAAATATAAAGAAAAATCATATTTGGACCTAAGGTACATTCATCCAAGAGTTAGAAAACATTTTAATTTCATGTCATTGGTAGCAACACTTTCAAATATGACGAAGAATTTTAGAAAACCATAGTTCTTAGGTATGATTGGACCTAAGACTCATGGGTCCAAGATATGAAAAAACTTTTTAGTTTCATTTCTATGACACCAAAACTTCCAAATATAAAGAAAAGTCTTAACTGGACCTAAGGCACATGGATCAAAGAGACAAAAACTATTTAATTTCATGTCATTGGTACTGAAACTTCCAAATATAAAGAAAAATATTAATCTGACCTAAGGTACATGGATAACAGAGATAAAAAACATTTTGACTACATGTCCTTCTTAGTAAAACTTTCAAATATAAAGAAGAATCTTAGAAAAACAAATTTCTTTGGTACGATTGAACCTAAAACACATCAGTCGAAGGACATGAAAATATTTTAATTGGTACCAAAACTTTCAAGTATTGAGAAAGATATTAGTAAACCATACTTTTTAGGTATGATTTAACCTAAGAAACATAGGTAAAAGAGATTAAAAACTTTTTAATTTCATGTCTTTGGTAGCAATACTTCCAAATATTAACAGTAATTTTAGTTGGACCTTACGTACACGGATCTAAGAGGTGAAAAAACATTTAATTACTTGTCCTTGGTAGTAAAACTTCCAAATATAAAGAACAATCTTATTTCAATCTAAGATACACGGATCCAAGAGATGAAAAAACATTTAAATTTCATGTCCTTGGTAACAAAACTTCAAAATATAAAGAAATATCTTAATTCGACATAAGGTACATACATCCAAGAGACGAAAAACATACTGGTTTCATGTCCTTGATACCAAAACTTCCAAATATAAAGAAGAATTTTAGTTGAAGCTAAGGCACATAAATCGAACGAAAAACTTTTTATTTTTATTTCCTTGGTACCAAAACTTCCGTATATAAAGAAAAATCTTAATTGGATTCAATGTCCAAGAGACAAAGAACCTTTTCCCTTACCTTAATTCCACTTCAGGTACATGGAACAAAGAGGTGAAAAAACATTTAAATTCATATCCTTGTTAGCAAAAATTCCAGATATAAATAAAAATCTTAATTGAACCTAAGGTACACGGATCCAAGAGACGAAAAAACATTTAAATTTCATGTCCTTGATAGAAAATTTAAAAATATTAAGAAAGATCTTAATTCGTCCTAAGGTAGATAGATCCAAGAGACAAATTTTTTTTTAATTTCATGTCCTTGATACGAAAGAAAAATCTTTTTCTTTTCATTTCCTTTGTACCAAAACTTCCATATATAAATAAAAATCTTAATTGGACCCATTGCACATGGATCCAAGAGACAAAGAACTTTTTCCTTTATCTAATTGTTACGTAAACTTCCAAATATAAAGAAAATCTTAATTCCACTTAAGGTATATGGATTAAAGAGGTGAAAAAACATTTAAAGTCATGTCCTTGTTCGTAAAACTTCCAAATAGAAACAAAACTCTTATTTGAACCTAAAGTACACGGATCAAAGAGACGAAAAAACATTTAAATTTCATGTCCTTAATAGAAAAATTTTAAAATATTAAGAAACATCTTAATTCAACTTAAGGTAGATAGATCCAAGAGAAGAAAAAACAATTTAATTTCATTTCCTTGATACCAAAACTTATGAATTTAAAGAAAAAACTTAACTGGACATAAGGCACATGAATCCAACGAAAAATTGTTTCATTTTATATCCTTGGTACCAAAACTTGCAAATTTAAAGAAAAATCTTGTTTGGACCTAAGGATCATGGATCCAAGATACAAAAAACTTCTTAATTTCATTTCATTGGTACAAAAACTTTCAAATAAAAAGAATAATCTTAATGCAACTTCAGGTAAATTGCTCCAAGAGACGAAAAAATATTTTAATTTCGTGTCCTTGGTAGCAAAACTTTCTAATAAAAATAAAAATCTAAATTCAACCTAAGACTCATGGATCCAAAGGACGAAAAATTCTTATTTCATCTCATAGGTAACGAAATTTCCAAATATTGAGGAAAATATTAGAAAGCCATAGTTTTAAAAATCTTAAAAAAACCTAATTTTTAGGTATGATTGGACCTAAGAAAAATAGGTCCAAGAGATGATTTTTTTTTATTTTATGCCCTTGGTACCAAAACTCCCACATACAAATTGATTGGACCCACATACAAACGATTGGACCTAAGATACATGAGTTCAAGAAATGAAAAACTTTTAATTTCATATCCTTAATACCCAAACTTCCAAATATAAAGAAAAATCTTAATTCAACCTAAGGCAAATGGCTCCAAGAGACGAATAAACATTTTAATTTCATGTCCTTGGTACCGAAACTTCCAAATATTGAGAAAAATGTTAGAAAACCATAGTTTTTTAGGCATGATTCGACCTAAGACACATGGGTCCAAGAAATGAATTTTTTTTTCCTGTCCTTGATACCAAAACTTACAAATATAAAGAAAATCTTAATTGGACCTAAGGCACATGGATCCAAGAGACCAAAAACTTTTTAACTTCAACTGAAGGGTACTAAGAAAAATCTTAGTTCAACCTAAGGCACATGGACCCCAGAGACAAAAAACATTTTAATTTCATGTCCTTGGCACCAAAACTTCCCAATATAAACAAAAATCTTAATTCAACTTAAGAAACATGGATCCAAGAGAATGAAAAACTTTTAATTTCATTTCCTTGGTAGCAAAACTTCCAAATGTAAAGAAAAATCTTAATTGAACCTAGAGTATTTGGATCCAAGAGACGAAAACATTTTAGTTTCATGTCCTTGGTAGCAAAACTTCCAAATTGTAAAGACAAATATTAACTGGACCTAAGGCACATGGATCCAAGAGACTAAAAACATTTAATTTCAAGTCCTTAGTAGCAAAACTTCCAAATATAGAGAAAATCTTAATTGTACGTAAAGTACATGGATCCAAGAGACGAAAACGTTTTAATTTTATCTACTTGGTAGCAAAATTTCCAAAATATAAAGAAAAATCTTAATGTGGACTTAAGACACATGTCCAAGAGGCAAATATTTTTTAATTTCACGTCCTTGGTACCAAAACTTCCAAATATAAAGAAATATCTTTAGGTATAACTGAACCAAAGTTTTTAGGTATAACTGAACCAAAGACGCATGGGTCCTAGAGATGAAAAACTGGTTAATTTCATATGCTTGATACCAAACTTCCAAATATAAAGAAAAATTTTTATTCAAACAAAGTAACATGGATCCAAGAGATGAAAAACATTTTAATTTCATGTCCTTGGTACCAACACTTCCAAATATAAACAAAAATCTTAATTCAACTTAAGAAATATGGATCCAAGAGAATTAAAAACATTTAGTTTCTAGTCCTTCATTGCAAAACTTCCAAATTTAAAGAAAAATCATAATTGAACCAAAAGTATATGGATCCAAGAGACGAAAACCTTTCAATTTTATGTCCTTGGTAGCAAAACTTCAAAATTGTAAAGAAAAATCTCAAACGAACCTAATACACATGAATCCAAGAGACGAAAAACATTTAATTTCATGCCCTTGGTAGCAAAACTTCTAAATATAAAGACAAATCTTAATTGAACCTAAAGTACATGGATCCAAGAGACGAAAACCTTTAATTTTATCCAAGAGGCAAAATTTTTTAATTTCATGTCCTTTGTACCAAAACTTCCAAACATAAAGAAATATCTTAATTGGACCAAAGTAACATGGATCCAAGAGATGAAAAACATTTAGATTTCATGTTCTTGGTAGCAAAACTGCAAAAAAACTTAATTGGATCGAAGGTACATGTATCCAAGAAACGAAATACCATTTAATTTGATGTCCTTGGTAAAAATTCCAAAT
>JAQQPU010003800.1:14433-36871 GCA_029168905.1 Artemia sp. Kazakhstan ARC1039 | reverse complement strand
CCTAAGGTACATGTATCCAAGAGACGAAATAACATTTAATCTCATGTCCTTGGTAGCAAAACTTCCAGATATAAAGGTAGAATCTTAGAAGACCATAGTTTTTAGGCACGATTGGACCTAAGCCACATGAGTTCAAGAAATGAAAACTTTTAATTTCATTTCCTTGACATCAAAACTTCCAAATAAATGGAAAAACCTTAATTAGACCTAAGGCAAATGGATCCAAGAGACGAAAGCTATTTAATTTCATGTCATTGATACCAAAACTTTCAAACATAAAGAAAAAATCTTAATCTTACCTAAGGTAAATGGATCCAAGAGACGAAACAGCATTTTAATTTCATGTCATAGGTTGCAAAAGTTCCATATATAAAGAAGAATCTTAGAAAGCCAAAGTTTGTAGGCACGATTGGACCTAAGACACACGAGTCCAAGAGATGAAAAACTTTTTTTCACCAAACTCCACAATATAAACAGAAATCTTAATTCAACTTAAAGTACATCGATCCAAGAGACAAGAAATATTGAATTTTATGTCCTTGGTAGCAAAACTTCCGAAATATAAAGAAAAATCTTAATTCGACCTAAGCTACATAGATCCAAGAGACCAAATTTTTTTTTTAATTTTATGGCCTAGATACTTAAACTTTCAAACATAAACAAACATCATAATTAGACCTAAGGCACTTGATTCCAAGAGACAAAAAATTTTATAATTTCATTTTCTTGGTACCAAAATTTTTTTAATATTAAGAAAAATCTTAATTGAACCTAAGGCAAATGGATCCAAGAGACGAAAAACTTCGTAATTTCATGTCATTTGTACTAAAACTTCCAAACATAAAGAAAAATAATATTTGGAAGTTTTGGTACCAAGGGTATGAAATTGAATATTTTTTGTCTCTTGGATCCATGCGTCTTAGGTCCAATTAAGATTTTTCTTTATATTTGAAAGTTTTGGAATCAATAACATGAAGTTAAAAAGTTTTTCATCTCTAGGACTCATATGTCTTAGGTTCAATCATACCCAAAAACTGTGGTTTTCTAAGATTTTTCTTTATATTTGGAAGTTTTGTATCAGGGAAAAAAATAAAAATACTTTTTCGTCTCTTGGATCTATGTACCTTACGTCTTGGAAGTTTTGCCACCAAGGATATGAAATAAAAATTTTTCGTCTCTGGGATCCATGTACTTTAGGATCAATTAAGATCTGTCTTTATATTTGGAAGTTTTGCTACCAAGGACTTGAAATTAAATGTTGTTCGTCTCTTGGATGCAAGTTTCTTAAGTTGAATTAAGATTTTTGTTTGCATTTTGAAGTTATGGTACCAAGGACATGAAGTTAAAATGTATTTTCGTCTCTTGGATCCATGCAAGTTAAGTCGAATATAGATTTTGGTGTGTATTTGGAAGTTTTGGTACCATCGACATAAAGTTAAAATGTTTTTGTCTCTTGGATCCATGTTCCTTAGGTCCAATTAAAATTTTTCTTTATATTTGGAAGGTTTGGTATCAAGGACAGGAAAATAAAAAAAAATTCATTTCTTGGACCCATGTGTCTTAGGTCGAATCATACCTAAAACTTTATGGTTTTCTAACATTTTTCTCAATATTTGGAAGTTTCGGTACCAAGGACATGAAATTAAAATGTTTATTCGTCTCTTGGAGCCATTTGCCTTAGGTTGAATTAAGATTTTTCTTTACATTTGGAAGTTTGGGTATCAAGGATATGAAATTAAAAGTTTTTCACTTCTTGTACTCATGTGTCTTAGGTCCAATGTTTCCTAAAAATTATGGTCTTCTAAGATTCTACCTTTATATTTGGAAGTTTTGCTACCAAGGGCAAGAAATAAAAATGTTTTTTCGTCTCTTGGATCTATATACCCTAGGTCGGATTAAGATTTGTCTTTATATTTCGAAGTTCTGGTACCAATGACATGAAATTAAAAAGTTTTCGTCTCTTGGATACATGTGCCTTTGGTTTAATTGACATTTTTTTATGTTTGGAAGTTTTGCTACCAAGGAAAAGATATTAAATGTTTTTTTCGTCTCTGGGATCTGTATACCTTAGATCTTATTAAGATTTTTCTTTGTATTTGGAAATTTTGCAGCCAAGGACATGAAATTAAAATGTTTTGTCTTCTCGTGAATCCATTTGCCTTTGGTCCAAACAAGATTTTTCTTTATATTTGGAAGTTATGGTATCTAGGACATGAAATTAAAAGTTTTTCATCTCTTAGATCCAAGCAGTTTTGGTCCAATCATACCTAAAAACAATGGCTTTCTAATATTTTTCTCGATATTGGCAAGTTTTGGTACCCTTGACATGATATTAAAATGTTTCGTCTCTTGGATCCATGTGCCTTAGGTTGACTTAATATTTTCTTTATATTTGGAAATTTTGGTTTCAAGGATATAAGATTAAAAAAAGTTTTTCATCTCTTAGACCCTTTTGTCTTAGGTCCAATCGTACCTGAAAACTGCGGTTTTTTAAGATTCTTCTTTACATTTGGAAGTTTTGTTACCAAGGACATCTATTGAAATGTTTCTTTGTGTGTTGAACCCACGTACCTTAGATTAAATTAAGATTTTTCTTTATACTTTGCAGTTTTGGTACCAGTGAATGAAACTATTGGATTCATGTGCCTTATTAAAATTAAGATTTTTCTTAATATTTGGAAGTTTTGGTACCAAGGACATGAAAGTAAAATGTATTTTTGTCTCTTAGATTTATATCCCTTAAGTCAAATTAAGATTTTTATTTTTATTTCGGAAGTTTTGCTACCAGAGACACGAAATTAAAATATTTTTTTGTATCTTGGATCCATATACCTTAGGTTAAATTAAGATATTTCTTTATAAGTTGGTAGTTTTGCTACCAGGGACACGAAATTAAAATGTTTTTTCGTTTCTTAGATCCATGTACCTTAAGTTGAATTTAGATTTTTCTTGCTGTTTGGAAATTTTGGTACCAATGAGATGAAGTTGAAAAGTGTTTTTGTCTATTGGATCCGTGTGCCTTAGGTCCAATTAAGATGTTCCTTATATTTTGAAGTTTTGTCACCAGGGACAAGAAATTAAATTCGTCTTTTGGATCCATGTGCCTTGGGTAGAATTCATATTTTTCTTTATTTGAAAGTTTTGGTATCGAAGACATGAAATTAAAAAAAGTTTTTCACCTCTTAGACTCGTGTGTCTAAGGTCCAATAGTGACTAAAAACTGTTGTTTTCTAAGATTCTTCTTTATATTTGGAAATTTTGGTACCAATGACATGACATTAAATAGTTTTCGTGTCTTTGACCCATGATTCTTAATTCCAATCATACCTAAACACTATGTCCCAGTTGATGCAGTCAACTAAGATTTTTTTTATACTAGGAACTTTTGGTATCAAGGACATGAGATTAAACAGTTATCATCTCATTGACCCACGATTCTTAGGTCCAATAATACCTAAACGCTATGTCCCAGTTGATGGGGTTCATTCGAGAGCTAATAGGCGAACCATTTTCCAAATCATCCAACAGATAATCTGTTTTAACTTTTAACAGGAGTGAATCAGTTTCTCCATAATATACCTGAGCTTGCCCCTTCCCGCCCATTGAAGCTTACACATATCGTAATAAAATTCCAACATGAGTTTCTTCGCAATTTCTAAAATGGCATTGCCAGCAGCAATGTTTCTATTTAAAACTACATTTTTTTTGTATGTCATAGTACAGTATTGGAGCCTATGACCGTGAACAATGGGAAATAAGGATCTGCAATAATTCAGGCACATTCTTTTGGGTCAGTCACAACGTCACAACGACTCCTATTGCGCCTACGCTAACAAATTTTACCAAATGCTTAATTTAAATTGAGTTTTAACAACCTTTGTTTTTGCTTCAGATCGTTTACTGACAAAAGCGTCAATAAATGTCTTCATGCATTGCTTCCGGTCAAACTGGAGGACTCTTGGAATTTTTGTGGCATTGAAACCATTGACTAGTATCCACCACAAAAGAACATGATGTACAACAATATTCTATGTTAGATGAAGATCGACAATAAGCTTTTGTTTTGAAGGTGACCAGTGCATACCCCCATTCTCTACCAAAGATAAATTATAGATACTCAATGAATCCCTACTCACCGGTCTATTTATGAACGGTAAAACAAATTCCTTTACAGAGTCATGAAGTTCCAAAGGTTATTTCATCATCAATTCTTAAAAACAATCCTTGCAATCCATTCTCATCAACAGTGTAAGTTTTGGAAAAATTTGAAGCAGAAGGATCATTGAGACATTTGTAATTCCCGCATAGCAAATAGAAGTGAAACACTGCCGACGGATAAAGAGAATTCATATAAAAAAAAACATTTGACTTTTCACCGGTGCGTTGTCCAGTCGGATTGGTTTCCAGGACACAATCCCCGTGGAAAACACACTCTCCCCAAATGGATCTATCTACAAATAAATGCTGATCTCTGTTGGTAATCAGCCCTATTTATGCATCAATAATTTTAGGAATTAAATCCATAATCAAATGAGGGGTTGAAAATAATAACCCGAATAGAACCCAAATTCCTCGTAAATATGATGTGTTTTTTTTACAGACAATATCCAACAACGTCAATACATCATTGTCAGGTACATTTTACAATAATTCTCCCCATTTTTACACCCTTCCTTAGCCCAAACCTCTTAAGCAAATTCATAAATCAGCAGCGTTGCATTGAAGATTGTGAACTGAATAATAAAACGCTTCGATAGGCAGTAATTTCTTCTCAAGTAGCCTTGAGATGCAATTGTATTACTCATACAGGTATATGTAATTACATGTTAAAAAATACACATTCCATCATCTGGAAAGTGATGTTTAAGGAGAGGGAAACTATTAAAATCGTCACTTATTTGTACTTGGATGACTTGAGTAAGGGATTTGGGGAAAAACTAAAGGAATATAAAAAAAGGATTTTATTCAAGCACGTATTAACATCATCAATTGTTTTCCATTTGAATTGTAAGAGAAGCAGCTTCTCAGATGATTTTGGTATGATGTCACAAGAAAAAGACTCACCTACCCGTATGTCATCTACAACTTCACCTTTCTGTAAACGGGCCAAATCTGGTAATATGAATTTCAGATCGTAGTTGGAATTGTGCATGTAAACCGGTAGAAAGAATTGCTGCCTAACATTTACATTACACGATTTATGCGAAAACCAACAAAAATTACTCCCTCCCGATAGAATACGATTACTTAAATGATCATGATCGTGGACTTTGGAATCCCCACTACCTTCAAAAATTTTTTCTTACAAACCCAATATGTATCTTTATTTTTAGTCACCAACTCGTCTTCTGGTGATAGATTCATTGGATAATTTCTATTGTGCAACCGTGAAACTGACTTATTTGCTGTTTTAATAAATACAACCATAGCTGCGCCTACACAATCTTCCCCAACATATGTCTCATATACATCTACAAATTGCATGGTATTACTTGAGTATTTTCGCCCCTGGGCAAAACAGTCTATAATGGCTTAATGTTCTTTAAAACAATTCACATTTGATGGGACAAACACTTCTATAAGTTTGGCCTCTATTTCTAACAAAACCTTGTCACTCTGCAAGAGGAAATTCTGGAAATTCTTAAATCGTAAAGTGGCATTGTCTATCGAAACCATCTGAACGGACTGGTATCCAAGAGGCTTGAAGAACCTCAAGTGTTTTATTCAATTTTACTTTTGTATAGATTCTAGATAAGCACATTGGACAATAATAGTTGGTCCTTGTTTTTTAATATAATTTTTACCCTCATTTAAAACCCGATTGATATGTGAAATGGGAAAAAAATGTCCAATTGAATCAGAGTCTTTGGCCGGCTTGTAGAAAAGCGATACCTAGGGGTTCACTGATTCAACGGACGGAGTCCATACTGAATTTACAAAACACTTTATATCTTTAAGTTCCCCCTGTCCGCATTATTTATCCTATTTTAAAACTGAAACCCTAATCTTTAAGCATTCATTTGCTTCTCAAATATGCCACTGTCTTTAAGTTTTACTGAATAATGCCCCTTAAATAATAAAAATCAACTTTAGGTAACTATGCACCCTCCTTACCCCAATAACTGCCAAGTTGTCCAAATGTGTCGTAGTGGCATCATTGAAACGAGGTTTATGCCCCACGACACTAACTGAACATTTGAAGCACTCTAAGCCCTTCTCAAAACGAAAGTGCTGTACACCTTGACAACCCCTTAAATCTGCATTATATCTTGCATACCCCTACCCTTCACCACCCCTTAAAGTGAATAATTTTTTAATTTCGCAACATTAACCTCTAAATTTTCAAAACACAAAACAACCGACCCACTACCATTTTCATTATGACTTTGCACCCTATTAATATATTACCCAATCAGTCTGAAAAATACCCTCAAAATTATCCAAGTCCAGAAGAAGAGTCCGCACTTGCGTCTGTAAGTAATGCAAGTACAAATCACCCGTCCTTTCATTGAAAAATATTTTAAGTGCGATGGATGCTTTTATGCTCTCTTGCCCTTCCGCTTCCAGAATTTGTTTTTCAATAAGTGCCAGAATCTTACTGAAATACGAGTGCGCTATGTCTACTTGATCCGAATCGATACAACAACTTGTAAGGGAGTTGAAGGGGTTTCGAAACTTAGCCTTTTTAGGTGCCTGTTTTCGAGTATAACTCACTGTGTAGGCACCCTCTGTAAATATTTTGTTTTCCATTGATTCATATTGTAAATGTGTTATTTTGTCTAGTAGTGATTTATTGAGAAATTAAATGAACTTGAACTTAAATGAACTTGAACTAGCTCTAAAAACATAATTATTGCGCAAAGGGCTGTTTGGTAAGTAAAATTCTGGCAATACAGGGTTTGAGCCGGCACCACTGTGTCCTGGTCCCCCCTTATAACTGTGAGGGGTTGGTGCCTGTAGCACCCTTTTGAACTAGCTTGGTGGTAATTAACCTTCGAGGATTATCCAACTCCAGATGAAGATTCTGCACTTGCGTTTGTAAGTAATGCGAGTACAAATCACCCGTCCTTCATTGAAAAAATATTTTAAGTGCGATGGATGCTTTTATGCTCTCTTGCCCTCCTGCCTCCAGAATGTGTTTCTTAAGAATTTAAGAAGTACCATAATCTTACTGATATACGAGTGCCCTATGTCTACTGGATCCGCATCGATACAACAACTTGCAAGGGAGTTGAAGGGGTTTCAAAACTCATTTCTAAAAACATTATTATTGCGCAAAGCGATGTTAGCTCAGTAAAATGATGGCAATACAGAGTTGGAGCCGGCACCACTGTGTCCTGGTCCCCCATATAACTGTGAGAGGTTGGTGCCTATAACACCCTTTCGAACTAGCTTGCTGGTAATTCACTTTCGAGGCCAAGATCCTTCACAAACTGTCAAAATCAATGTTGGGGGACGCTAAACTAAAAGGAATAAACCCTGTACTGAAACCTCCCTCCCTTTCTTTTTCACTTTCTTGTGTTGACGTATATTAAGTGACACGAAAATAATTCCGCTGGTAATGTGGGTTTGTGAGCCTATAAAATAATAAGAGCTTATTAGCCTATTAAAAGAATTTATATTAAAGTTAAGAATTAGGTCTAAGGAGCTCATTAGAACATCATAACCCTAGATGGCCAATGTGACCGTTCTGACTTATTAATACCATATTACCAGTTAAGGATTTATTGATCAAACATGAGCTTCTAAAGGGACCCATGGGATGTATTTGACAATGCTACCATCTAAAGGTGTAATGAGCATACATGGTCCCTTTGGGTCCATACTGCTAGCTATAAGGTAAATGATAAAAATTATCAAATGAGATGTCCGTCTTTATATTTTCAGGTATATTTTACAGAGTCTTTGAAATACGTACTAAGGGAGTGATAGTGTCCATCAAGGGGAAGTTGGTCGCTTCTTTTTCTTTCCCAAAGGCTTCATCCCGCTTATTTTCGATCCACATGGGGAGAGCTTCATTGTCAGCCTGAAAAAAAGAATAAAACATTCTTACTCTCTTTGAAGTATTAATGATTTTTAGCTGTGAAAAGGAATATGAATCTAACGGGTCAGGGGGCTGTTATTATGCTGTTAAATTTATATTATTTAGCATTTAAATTTCGCTGAAATTCGATGAATACTAGGGGCTGTGTTGGAAAATGAAGAAGTTTCATTATTTAGTTATCTCTCCCTGTCTCTCTTATGAGGGGCCTTTCTCTGAAAACTTTTGACAGACTGACAAAACTATTAATCTGAGGAGCAGTGGGAGACCTCAAATTCCCCCTCCAAAATTAACAGACCAGGGCTGGTTATTAGGCTGAAAATTATATCTTGTTTTCCTTGGGTCTCCCCCCTGTTAGTGAGAGCCCCATGAGATTTTCCCTCCATTATTAATCTTCGGATTACGTTCGTCAAATCTCCTTCTTAAAGCAAGAGTAAAGCACTACTAATAGCTAAAAGAATGGATTCGTTTTAGCTATTTCTTTTGAGGTGCCCCAACTAAGGGACTGAGTGTTTAATAGTCTGTGTATATTTGACCCTCAATATTTTAAATTCAGACAAATTTATGTTATATTGAAAAAAAAGTTTTTAGTGAAAATCGCTTCAAAGCCCCTTTATTAAGCTGAAAAAGAATGCTTTACTTTAGTTATTTCCTTAAGGCACGGTAATAGCCTTGTTATTTTCCGTGTATTGAAAGAAAGAATCATTTTTAGGAGTCAACTTGAAGGCGAAATGAATGCCTTATTTCTCAATTAGGAGGGAGTCTTCTTTTATAGAGAGGCCCCCTCCAATAGTAAACTAAAAAGAATAAATATTAGTTTTTAAGCCATAATTAATAACCTTTACGAAAAAAAACAATTTAAAATTTCATTAAGATCACTACCTTCATCCTGGGACCAGCTCATGAAGCACCTGCATCGTGACCTTGTAGAGCGGAAGTAGCCAAATTCTCCCTGCTTTATTGTGGGACTGCAGAAGGGACCGAATTCCCCTGCTTTGCTGGGGATCATGGAAGAGGGCACATCTTCGCTTTGTGCAGGCAGTGCGGATCGGCTGGCGACTTCTTGCATGTAGGGGTTAGAGGATCGGTGTAGGGCAGGCCTGGAATGGCCGGCACACTTGATGACTAAAGATCGTGCAGAAAGGGCGTCTCCAGACGTTGCAGGGGTTGCATTGCAGGCACTTGCTTTCTTTGCGGGTGGGAGGAGCTCAGGATATTCCTTAAAAGAAACGAAATTTTAGTTTCCTATGAAGTGAAAAAAATATTACTTTCAAAGAATTCCTCAAATAAATTGTTTGCTTTTATTCTAACTATTAATGCCTTATACAACGTTCCTATTGCATTCCTGACCTTTTGTATCGATGCTAGAAACCATAGCTTTCACGCCCTCCCCCCCTTGGGGATAGAACTTGTTCAAAAAAAGGTATAGAATTCAACTAACCAAAAATATGATAAAAAAATCTAACTAAGTGGAGGTGAGTTATGCAGTAAATACGGGGAAAATGGAATCTTTTAACAGAAAACTTTGTGCTGAATGAGTATCAAATACCCTAACTATATTTTTTTACGCGATTAAATTTTTCTCTTGTTCTCTCTATAATAAGCAATAGTAAAAGGAAAAAAGTCAATTCTTCACACTTGAACTACAAACGTTTTACGCAAGAGCGTTTTTATGTAATAGAAGAAAACTATGACAAAGAGAATAATCGAGCTTAATAGGAATTGTAAAATTGAAAAATATGGCTTGAAAATATTTTCTGACAAGTCCGTGGACACGTCTTATTTCTCCAACCTAAGCCCTTTTCTACATAGCAAAAAGTAACTAAACTCAAATTTCTTTTAAGCATTAGGGTACTCTGCTTATAAGAAAGAAGGTTTTATGAGTCATAGGTAAAATGATTTGGGCACTCTAGAGGAAAAAAGTCAGACAATCCCTAGACTTTTATTCTTAGATCAAGGGTTACATCTGCCCTGCTTAAAGGGAGGGGGCGCCACATAATGTTCCTGTTTTTTCTTTTTTTATTATAAAAAAAGAATATTACTCGCACCTTCATTAAGCGCATATATAGGTTACATTTGTGTAACCATTTCACGCTAAAATTCAACTTTTGTCACCATAGAATGCAGCTGTTATAAAAGCTGTTTTTCACGACAAAGTCACCATATGGTAGACGATACTTGGTCAGAGTAAATCACTATATTTAAGTAATAGACAGTAAGATCACGGCTCAGTGATATTTGGCTAGTACAAGCTAGGCGCGTATAAAATCCCCGACCACATATTCGTATGATCTGCCATCAGTGATTCTGTGTATATTACCCTGGAACACGTATTTTCGCAGAAACTTTCTATGAATGCATTTGAAACCAACAAGAGACATCGAAAGCTACTTGTAATTTCTAAAACCATCTAACAATAGCATTGAACTACTAATTACCGATTTATTATACGGATTGGAATAAATTAATTTAAATTAGATTCTTTAAAATTTAGTGTCACAAAGGTGAAGCCAAGTGTCGCGTTCAAAAGAAATCTGACTTATCTACCTGTGAAAAAATGTAATGTCGCTTTTGTTTATAAGTTCTCCAGAGCACTTGCATCTCGGTCTGGCCTTTCATAAGGGTTGAGATAGGGAATGATCTTACTGTCTATAATTTATATACAGTGGAGTAAATATAGTCTAAGATAAAATACACTCTAAAGACGACGGATAATAATTAACTCTGCTTAACCCATCTGTCAGAACTAAGCCACGATTTTTCAATGCGATTCAATCGGGAGACAAATTTAGAATAAATCTTTAAGACGGAAGAAAATAAGATTTTTATTCGAACAAAGTAGTACTTTATGGGGAGGGGGATGGATTTTAGCTTTAAATTCCATATAGAGAATTCTAGTAGCTCAAATTTGAGTATGCACACCTTAATGACGGGGGGTATAGATTAAGAGGTCTATGACTTTTTACCAGCTTGCTTGAAATTACCTCGAAGTAACAGACTAGAAAGTTCTAACTGTAATAAAGCTTTTTATCCATTATAGAAAGAGGAACTCACCAGCATATAAGCATTCAGTCAATCCTTTTTTAAATTTCTAAAAGCATCCATTTTTTAGAGAGATGTGGTAGGTTCAGAAATCAAAGTTAGACAGATAAAAAGTCATTTCTACAGGTATTATTATAGTGCCCCGGAGACAAAGGAATGGTATGGTTTCCAGATAGAATGGTAGCAGATGTTTTTTTCCAAGAATTATCGCAAATCCATTGTCGGATAAAAATCAGTATTCATTGACAAGAAAATGGCCACAAATTTGTTCACATAAAATGGCGGATAAACATAAAAATACTGGGGTGATTTAGGGACAATGCCCTTATTGGGGGGGGGATGAAGGTCGTAGGTTTATAAATGGAAACTATTAGGTAAAGAAGCCCTTTTAGTTTAAAAACAACTGTTAGGTAATGTGGATTTTTAAAGGAGAATCCTAGGGTGAAGGAGCCCCCTGAAGATTTTCCCCTAGTCGTAGGTTTTTAAAGAAAATTTAAAGAAATCCTAGGGTAAAAGAACCTCTATGTTTTTTGAAAAGAAATTCATAGGTAATGTAGGTTATTAAAGGGAAGTTTTAAGGCAAAGGAGCCCCTGAATGTTTCCTCATACTCTTAGGTTCTTTAAAAATAATCTAAGAAATCCTTGGGTCTAACAAACCCTTAGGTTTTTAAAATGAAACTACTAGGTAATACAGGTTTTTAAAAAGCAATCCTAGGATACTGTAGGTTTGTAAAGACCAATCCTAGGGTAGAGAAGCCCTCACAGGTTTTTGAAGGGAAATCCGGGGGTGAAGGAGCGCCCTGAAGGTTTTCCCCTACGCCCTAGTTTTTTTAGGTATAAAACCAAAATTAAACATTCCTTATCATGTAACACCTGCTGGGCGAATAAAACTGGGCTCTTGTCGGAATCTGGGAGGTGTGTCTCCCAGGGCGCTATAGGAATCTAGGGTCTTGTTGGAATCCTGGCTATGGGCGTTGTCAAAAGCGGAGTGGTGATACTACCTTTGCTTACTTCAAAGAGCCCAAACCAGGAATGTTAAGGCACTTTTCTTCTCTTCGGCTATATTCGGATTTTGATCTATCATGTGATACTGGAATGAATCAGGTGGTTCGTATAGTAGGTACAATTATCTTTGTTTAGCATATTATACTTTTCAGGGTACACTTTCACTGTTTGTAGAGACAGTTTTTTTTCACAGTCAGACTAGATAGGTTATGTTCTTCCCTTTGCATTTCTTTTCGCAGATTTACTGTATCGAAACTATAATCGAGAGCATTTCTGTTTTTTAATCCATCCTATCGTTGATGTCCATTCCTTTTGATATCCCTCTCGCTTTCCCTGCGAAGGCAGTTTATTGGCGGATCTTTTAGTATGTTTTGACAAGTAATTTTTTCCCTTCTCTGTCTATTTTGCCATTATTTGAGAAGGCTGTTGATGCACCTGAAGAAAAGGAATAGTCGAAACACTCTGCCATAAAAGAACGGAGGACCCACCGATTTTCATCACTGTGGACCAAATTACAGTCATCGACAAGAATATACAGGACTTTGTTACACACAATACAAACAACTTCTTCTATATCCTTTCCATTAAAGATAGTTTCTTGTCTACAGATCTTGAAACTTAGGTGGATAACAATCCTATGTGAAGGCTGAAGCAATCGTCAGAGAACTATGACTAGTAAATGACACAGCCAAACCTGGAGTTGCCCTTATGCAGAACTACAATTTGATGCTAAAAAAAATGAAGACCAGTTGCAATTTGATCTGTAAGTAGTTAAAGAGCATCGCAAACGTTTTCCTGATTCTAAAAAGTCAACAATCCTACAATGCCAAGCCACAACCTCTGACAGCCCAGGCCCAGCATGACTTTGTAGTGTGTAATTTTTATCAATTACCGAAAGAAACGTTTGGTATTTGCTATCCCAGCGACTTATTTAACCAGTCATTATGATTGTTTTAAGAGACTAATGATTGGATGAGTTTATTATTGATTACATCTAATATGTCCTCATTTAAATTTGTTTGCTGAAAGAATTTCCTAAGTTCATCCGAAATTGCGTTAAACATTGTCCAAGCAGAAACATAGCGATTGTATGCTAAACCTCACTCTAAATATTCACTCTGTATGCTAAACTTCACTCTAAATTGAGCATACCCTAAATATTGACCGATTTGGAAAATTGTTTGCCCATGTTGTTAACTTTTGATGTAAATAGCATATTATACGAGCATAAGTTTTTAAACACGCCCATAGCGACAACTGCTTTCTTTCAATGGTTTAACGGTGCCAGAAGAAGGTTTAACGGCGCATCCCTCCTTGGGCAACCAGGTGCCGCAATTTTGTTTCTAGGCAAGAGCTCTGGAAGTTTCAGTATGATTAATTGGAATGTTGTCGGAATAATAGAAAAGTAGTAAAATATGGAATTCTAAATGGAGCTCTTTATCCCTCACACCTGTACAATGGAGTTAGCTGGAAGGATCTCTGCCAGAGCCTTCTGACGTTATGTCACAGATAAGGAAATTAGCATTGGATTTCTACGGGAGCCCTCTGACGTCACGGCAGACATAGGAATATTCTCGTGAGAGCCCTGTTTCTAGACAAAATTCCCAGGTATTTAATTACCCAATATACATGTCTAGACGACTTTTCTGGAATCCAGGTGTTTTTATTTCCCCATGGAAACTCCTTTTGTTTTTCTACCTTCCCCTGTTGGAGTCTAGACGACTTTCCTGGAATCCAGGTGTTATTTATTTCCCCATTGCAGGTCCCTTTGTTTTTCTACCTTCCCATGTTGGAGTCTAGACGACTTTCCTGGAATACATGGCGGTGTTCCCTTGAAAATAGAAGATCCCTGTGTGTTCTTGGAATTCTGTGAATACTCAAGGGAGGGACAATTCTACATCAGTACTTATTTGATCCTCAAAGTGGCTACAAGTCTAATAAAGATAATGGATAGTTCACATTATCAAAAAGTGAATCTCTTTCTCTATTAGAACTTTTCCTGTCTCCAGGTTTTAGCTAATTAAGAGCAACCCTCCTTTTCTATACCCTCTTTTTCATCCAGAACCCCTCCACGCGCACTGCATTGTTGAAACTCGTTTAAATCTTACAATAACGTCTTTTTACCGTGCAAAAACTCAACCCTCCACCCCCCATTCGATAACAATTATTCCCTTCAATATAAGCTATTATATTTCGCTTATATATAACGTTATTCGAAAAAGGTGATTTTTTCGCTCGTGCATTGAGAGCAAGAAAACATTAAAAATGATACATTCCTCTTGTGGTCTGAACAAAGACATCTGTTATTATCAAAGCGGAAGGGATTGGCTTGCTGTCAAATAATATACCTTACGAGGGGGTGATCCATTTTCAATAGATCTAGTTTTTATTTCCCTCTAATTCTAATGCTGGGTTTTCTTGAAACGAGGTTCTAGGAAGCTATTTTCTCGATTATTCTCTGCCTATTAAAGTCGGATTTATTCTTTTTCTAGTGCATTTAAAACATTTATAGCTTTACTATTGCCTATTATAGGGAGACTGAATTATTTAATTCTATACCTATCTTTGAAAAAGTTTCTTTTGTCGGTGCGAGGCGTGAAAACCAGTATTTTACCATTGATTAATGAGAAACTGATTTACATTTTGATTTACACTTGAGAAACTTTTTCCAAAAAATAAGTTTTACAAAGAAAAGAAAAGAAATCTATTAAACAAAAAATAAGCAAAAATAAAATAAGATAATCTACCAAGCGTGAAACTACCTCAAATAGGCATCGATAAATATATGAAACGCAAAATGAACCGAAATTACAAGAAATAACCGAGTCAAACTCAAAATGAGCAGAAATTAACATAAGCTGGGCTCAAAACCCCTATGCCTTCCCAAGGCCAGACCATAATTTGCACTTTACTAAAAAAACATAAATGTTTTTACTTTTATAACTTTAATAAATCAAGCAATATTAACATTTTGAATAGTAAATATCAGTATATGTATATTAAACTGACAGTGCACATTAATTTGTATTTTTTCAGTAAAGTGCAAATTATGTTCTGGCCTTGGGAAGGCATAGGGGTTTTGAGACCAACTTTTGTCAATTTTTGCTCGTTTTTAGTTTGACTCGGTTATTTATTGTTATTTCTGTTCGTTTTGGTTTTCGTTTATTTATTGATGCTGATTTGTGGTTGTTTCACGCTTGGTAGATTATTTGATTTTATTTTTGCTTATTTTTTGGTTAATTGAGTTCTTCACTTTTCTTTGAAAAAATTCTTTTGTGGAAAAAGTTTTTGTTAATTAATTTCTGTTTGTTTTATATTGACATAGTCTTTTCAGAAAATAAGAAAATAATACTATAAATCTTTTCTTTTTTTCAAGACTTTATAGTTTGGCCTGCTATTTGTATGCTGGAGAAAAATTTTCAGCAATTTTTAACAACATACACCCTTTTAAAAATCTGGACACAAATAGTAGTGTTTAATTTAGTTTCAAACTTCCTCTACATGGCCTGAAATGGAAAACTTGATACCATTCGCTAAAACTGATTTGGTTAAATTTTAAGAGCAGAAGTAGCCCCGAAAGTTTGAACATAATACCCTCAGTCGTTCTTGGGATACTGCTGAGATAACATTTTGGGAATTAGCATTAACACAGTGCACTTTGATTTAATCTTAAGGCAACATTTAGTTTTTAAACATAATAGGAATATGGGAGGTAGGGCGTAGGAGGGGGATTAGCCCTCCAATCACTTCCGACTATTAAGAAGGGCATCGGCCCTTTCTATTTTCAATTGAATGAGCCCTTTTCGAAGTTCCTACGACAACTCCTTTCGATACGAAGTGTCCTGGTATAAACAATAACAACAACAATAAATAATACATTATACCCACATCGGTCTTTACAATAAAAATGTCAAGCCTTCTAATTACTTTCAACTATTAAAAAGGGCACTAGGCCTTTCGATTTCAAATCGAATGAGCCCTTTTTGAGTTTCAACGACAACGGTTTCTAAAAACACCTTATATGCCCCCAGGGCATAAATTACAACCCTTACCCTAAGGGATGTTAGATTGGTTGCCATACTTTAAGACCTAATTTCCAGAACTTTCAAATACTTTAAACAAAATGGCTATCTCAAAATTTTGATTGGATGTGTTTGGGGAAATGGTTGGCGTGAGAGGGGCGTTCATCACTCTCCAAGAACTTTCAACTGTTAAAAAAGGCACTAGCCCTTTCAATTTCCAATCAAATGAGCCCTTCTGAAGTTTCTACGACAACGCTTTCAATAATAACCTTATATGCCCCCAGGGCATAACTTACAACCCTTTCCCTGAGGTTGGAAGGGGGATGTCATTTTCAAAGAATTAATTTCCGGAAATTTCTACTACGTTGAACAAAATGGCTATCCGAAAATTTTGATTGGATGTGTTTGGGGAATGATGGGCGTGAGAGGGGGGTTAGTTACCCTCCAATCATTTTCGATTATTAAAAAGGGCACTAGCCCTCTTAATTTACAATTGAATTAACCCCTTTTGAAGCTTTACAACAACTCTATCTATAAAAACCTTATATGCCCCCAAGGAATAACTTACAATCTTTGCCCTGGGTGCTCTGTTATCCTTAAATACATTTAAGGATGGCATTTCCAGAACTTTCAACTACGTTGAACCAAATGGCTATCCATAAACTTTGATTGAATGTTTTTTGGGAAATGGTTGGCGTGAGAGGGGGGATAATTATCTACACTCACCTTGGACTATTGAAAAGAGCAATTTCAATTTCCAATCAAATGAGCAGTTTTCGAAAGTTCTACAACAACTTTCTATGTAAACCTTATATACCCCCAGGGAATAACTTACAACCCTTGCATTTGAGGGCTCTGAAGGAGTCCCTATTTTACCTAATTCTAATTTCCAAAAACCTAATGTACAGAACTTTCAACTACGTTGAACAAAATGAATATCTTAAAATGGACGTGTTTGGGGAATTATGGGCGTGAGAGGGGGGCTAGTTACCTTCCAATCCCTTTCGATTATTAAAAAGGGCACTATCCCTCTTAATTTCCAATTGAATGAACCCCTTTTGCTCTATCTATAAAAAACTTATATGCCCCCAATGCATAACTTACAATCTTTGCCCTTGGGGCTCTGTCATCCTTAAATATGTTTAAGGATGACATTTCCAGAACTTTCAACTACGTTTAACCAAATGGCTATCCATAAACTTTGATTGAATGTATTTGGGGAAATGGTGGGCGTGAGAGGGGGGATAATTATCTACACTCACCTTGGACTATTAAAAAGAGCAATTTAAATTTCCAATCAAATGAGCCGTTTTCGAAAGTTCTACAACAACTTTCTATATAAACCTTATATACCCCCAGGGAAAACTTACAACCCTTGCACTTGAGGGCTCTGAAGAAGTCCCTATCTTACCTAATTCTAATTTCCAAAAACCTAATGTACCGAACGTTCAACTACGTTGAACAAAATGAATATCTTAAAATTTTGAATGGATGTGTTTTAAATGTTGGCGTTAGAGGGTATTATTCGCTCTCCAATCACTTTCAACTATTAAAACAGGCACTAGCTTTTTCAGTTTCCAATTAAATGAGCCCTTCTGAAGTTTCTACGACAACACCTTCAATTAAAAATTTATATGCCCCTAGGGCATAACTTACAATTCATAATTTTAGGGTTTTTTTTGGGGGGGGGGAAGTGGTTTTCATCCTTGAAGACCTAATTCCCAAAAATTTCAATTACATTGAAGAAAATGGCTATCTAAAAATTTTGATTGTATGTGTTTGGGGAAATGGTTGGCATGAGAGGGGCGTTCATCGCTCTCCTTGCACTTTCAACTCTAGGTCCAATTTCATTAACACTTTCAATATGCAATAATGTGTAGGCATACATTTCGACTTTGACTGTCTCGCTTCTAAAAAGAAACTGAGACATGATCAATAGAATAGCTTCTAGGACATCGCAAACATGTTTATACATGATTCTTACAAAATAGCCGTCTAGAAAACAAAATGAGGTGACAGAGAAAAAAAGAAGACCTTGGAAGTCTACCACCTGGAAACAGCTGCACAGGCGCAAGAGATTAAAAGCTCTGTGCCTAATGGGCCGTTTAAAATACCTTGTTAACTTCCCTGTGGATGCGTTTAAAATCCCATTTTAATTTTCCTATGGATGCCTTGACGCGAGAGGGCTCCGGTTTAAATTTTTCCAGCTGACTGCATTGTACATGTGTGAGGGATTAGAAGCTCCATTTAGAATTCCATATTATTGCTAATTTTCTATTATCCCGCCCACATTCCAATTAATCATACTGAAATGTATTAATAAATGTTAATTGAATAAAAGTATTGCGTTAAAAAAAAATTCAGTATCTAGTTTTAGCAAGTAGAAGAAAGTGTATAATTAGTAGTTTTCTTAGTGTTAGTAATAACGGTAGTGTAGAAGTGCCGTATATCACCAAATAATAAAGTAACTGTACCACGAATTAAAAGAAAAAAATAAAAGATAATACGTAAATAAAAATCTAGCTGGACTGATGAAATGTTGGTGGAAACAGAAGAATTTTAGGCATAATAGTAGCAAATAGGGTCCTAATTCAACCTTACTACAGGTACAGGCTATAGACTGATTGTTCAAGGATAACACTGCTACAATTTAGCAAAGGAAGCACATAAATTTTGGTCCGAACAATTAAAGGTTAGAAGCTGCCATTTCCGAGTGTTTTAGGAGTAGAGATGCTTCGAAAATATGGCACTTTATGACGTAATAAGCAATAGAAATACCTTTGTTAAAGCTAGCAAATACTAGGTTAGTTTTGTAGTTCACAAGCAAAGGAAAGGAAAAGATATAAATATATAATTAAAGTACTTGAGGAAAGGGATAAAAAAAACGAGAAAAGTAACCTTATAAGTAAAAAAACAAATGTGGAAGCTTAGCAAAAGTCGCCGAAGGAAGCAAAAAACAGAGTTGTTACCCAGCTGTGACTGGAACTCTGCATAAGGAGAGAAGTTCGGTGAAAGAAACCGTTAATCACAGAAAATGGAGGCACGGGGATAGGTCTTAAAAGGTTCTCCTTTACCTACACAGAGGACCTTCATCTGAATAATGGTGTTAGAAAAAGTTCAAACTCTGAATTAGCCGCACAAAATGCGTCCGAAAAAAGTTCAAATTTGAATTTTAAACCATGGCTGCTTTTGAGTCATGTAGATGTAAAATGAGCCAATGTATGAAAACTGCTATGCTTGTTTACATAGAATATAAGCCCACATTAGAACAAACGGATAAGGCAAGGCATCCTTATGGGATAGCTAATATTGATAATTCTGGTCCGCTCTTACGGTTACTCAATGACGAATCATCCTCAAGTCTAGTCTGATTATAAATCAGTAGAGTTTAGTCGAATATCAGGTAGAGTGTATATCAGATAAAACACGGTCTGATAGTAGAAATCAAATAAAGTGAAGCCAATAGTCCCTTATATTCAAATTAGCCTACAAGTAGATTGTATCCAGGAACTAAATAGAAATAATATTACGGAAAAAAATAATAAATAAAAATAAAACGAATAAAAAGCCTCTAATGAAATATCTATATTTTCGTTTTTTTAATCGGCATGTAAATAACATCAAAGTTTTCCTTCAAATATATATCGCCAGTAAAATTATTACCGTCACGTAGAAAAAAATTCAAAAATTTTTAGCCTAAATACTCGTAAATTCCCAGAAAAGAAATAAGCTCCGATCTGAAGTTACATCATAGCTTCCTGCAAAAATTTTGTTTCCGAGACGAGATAAAACTTCGCGAATGGTGTATTGACAAGACTTGTCAAAAAGAATTACGTTCCATAAAAGAAAATAAGTAAGGCCACCTAACTTTTAAATGGGTGTAGTGAAACTAATTGAATTATACATATTTAAAATCAGCATTAAAAGGCGATTCTTTTGATGTGTATATTGAAAAAATATATTTTTGGGGGATAATTAAAAAAAACGAAGGAGGTTAGTCTACTGAAATAGGGTCATTGGAAGCTAGCAAATTTGGAGTGAACCCAATCACAGCTGGTCTCTCGTTGTTAAGTAAATGCGAAGCATCTACTAGCCTTTGGCTCTCTGAGGTGACAATTTCAGTCGAATTTGAAAAAAAATGTTTTGAAGAAATTTAAAAATAATTATAATGAGAAAGGCAGCAAGAGTTTACATTAAGTGCGCACTACATGTACAAGCTAGATGTAAACTTGTTATAAACAGTAGAAGATATGATAAATTAAACACTTACCCATAAGGACGGTATACATAAACAAGGAGCCGTAGATAAAATGGGTCACAATTTAAAAAGTTTAGCACAGTGTAAAACAAAGATTTCTCGGGTATAATTAATTTCACATATTAAATAAATTCACACCACACCATTAACAGAAATAACCAGGGAGAGGCCATTGCAGGTGAAAGACACCAATGACAAGACCATTGGCATTTAAAAAAAACTGCTAAGCGTTTTGTCATTGGGGGGGATCCACCAAGCTAACCAAATTGATATTAGAAATATCGGTCAAACTGGAGAAGGTTTGGGCTGAATGTTCGTGTAAAATCCTACATGCTAAAATAAATACCGTGTCGGGAATTTTACTCGGGCACTAAACCCAAAAACTGGTAGAACAGGGTAATAGTCAAAATATCACGAAAGGGACAAAATTACACTCAATGACTATATAAAACTAAGGCGCAAATTAAACTTCGGATAATACCAGACGCGAATAATATAAAAGATTATAGGGAAACCACAGTGGGTACTGATAACCCCTATCTGTAAACAAAATATGGCAGGAACTAGGCATTATTTTTTGTGTAAAGTACCATAGATAAAGAAAATGAGTTTGCGATGAAAACCACACAATTTTGCGGAAATCAGGATATCGTAAAAACGTACATTCTTATGAAGAAATGAGAACTAGCAAATGCTGGGTAAAACTTAATTAAAAACGTTCTAAAAATCAGCTGAAAAAAATACAGTACTTTTCTAAAACAAAAACTTTTAGACAGAAAAATTTGAATAATGTCAAAAAAATACAGGTTTCAAAAATTAGACACCCCCCCCACCTCTTAAAAATATGGTGATAATGAATTTGACCATAGAAGGGCAATCAGCATAAAAACTTGTTAAGGGTTTTGAAAAATACGTGAAACATATAAATATAGGCGTAGGAAAGACCTATTTTACTGAAAAAAAAACGGAAAAAAACTTGAAAAAAACCCTTAGGCTTCTTTGAAATAAATAATAAAAAAAAAGAGAGAAGGGTTCAAGTTGAAAATATAGCCAGACAAAATCAAAGGAGAAAAAACTGAATGGAGTCAGTTGAACTCTGTTATACGCAAATATTGCACTGACCGAACGAGACTAGTATGAAAATTATACTAAATAGGTGCAAAATAAGTAGCAATAATACTAGGGAGCCCCCGTTACAGTGGTTAACTCGGGCTGAGATTAATGGAAATATTGAAGAAATACTCCAAGTAGACAGGGGAAAAAATTGCTCTTTTATGTGGGAGTCGTTTAAAAAAAATGACTAGCATGGCACAGAAAATTAAAAGTAAGGCACATAATAGCCTTAAGAACCTAAGGTGAAGTCGAAACCTAAGACAAAACCATTAAAAGTTGGGAAATTAAAGTGAAAATAGTCATTGTCACTTGTATGTGTAAAAAATAAATTACTGTGTGCCATGAAGGCCAGATATATTTTTTTGCAGAAGGTTCACTTTGTTTAATAGAAGAATAGCCCAAGAGGAAACTGTGGCCAGAAATAAAAAAGTGTGGCAATACTATAGATAGTTAATTATTGTGTGGGCAGGTTCAGAATAGTTTTTTTAGCTGCAGCTAATGACAAGAGAACTTAGAAACGTTATAGGAGCTACCAGAAGGCAGTCCTGGTAAGCAAATCTTCAGAGTACAGCACGAGTCAATTGATAAAGGCTAACAGGTATATGGTGAACAGCAAAAAGTTTTAGCCTATCAGATCTAAGCTGTAAATGGAGCCTTATCCCAAAAGGACATTAAAGCTGGAAAAAGAGAGATTACAAACAAAAACGTTATGAAATTGTCTCAAGTACCTAAAAATTCGAAAAGAATTAAAAAGCTGAAGAGTCGGAGTAAACAAACAGGCATGTAGTAAGCTAATGACAGTTAAATGACATAAATTGGTTCGAAATAGAACCAAAGATGTAAAACAAAGATTTGAAAATGTATATAGTCATATACGGATCAGCTATATAAATTTGTATTAATGTAATTGGGAAAATATATACAATTATAAATGTATTTTGAAAACTTTTATAAATA
>JAQQPU010003800.1:0-14033 GCA_029168905.1 Artemia sp. Kazakhstan ARC1039 | reverse complement strand
GAAATATGTGAAAATGCTTTGTGCTGGAAAAATATGTGAAAATTTAAAAACCAAAAATGTTATGTGTAATTTAACCAAGGCATTTCTAAAACGAAAAATAAACGGTATATCAACCACATCACACAGATAAATGAAATTATTAATGGGAATTAAATTTAAACTCAAAGAATTCATAAACGTTTCTAATATAGCTTGAAATCTAATTTAAGCAGAACCAATAATATAATGCTTAAGCCGCTTGGGATCAAGTTAAAACAGAAGATGCATATGAAGAATGGTAAAAAGAGTATTTTTCAGTCCTAGAGACAGAGAAAAAGAGAAACAAGGATGAATTTCAAATTAAAATCCTTCGACAAAAAAAAGAACATGGCCTATACTCGACCAGAAACATGACCCTAAGGAAACCCATTGAGGGTATATGCACTAATGACCCAAAGATGGCAGTATAATAGCTGTAAACAAAGTTAATTTGTTTTAAAAGTAAAATATTGAGAATTGGGACAATTCTTCTTTAAATGGGGAGTATTGTGGTAAAGCTTTCTAATTTAGTTAATTATGAATTTAGTAAAAATATATTAAGACGCAAATACAAAGTTTAGAAATACCACTTTGTATTAAGATAAGGAATATATCGTGCCAAGTTTCTGCTTAACGGGAAATTGAGAAATCACCACTTCCTAGCTATTGCGTTGGTTGGTTAAAGGAAGGTGTGGTTGATAAAAATGTATAAAAGATACATTTTATAGGAAGGGGTAGAATGATACTAACTTTATGCCGGACTGACATCTGGTCTGTTGCTTTTAGAAATACCTTGGAATCTTGTCGGATCATTGTAAGTGTCTAAGTATTCTTTTATATATTATCGTAGTTTGTCCGAGACTTGTGGTCTACTTGGGACAGCCAGTCCCAGTAGAAAATATATATCTGTTATTATTATATGTTAACTGAATAAAAGTATTGTGTTATGGACAACCTCTATACAATCTACCTTTAGCCCCTCGAACATACCCCACTGGTACGCCTCATTAGTTCGGTCATAGCCTAAGGCACGCTACCAAAGTTTTATTACCTTAGGGCCAGAGTTTACCTCCCCTATAAAGGTAGAAATAAAGGCATCTACGACTACACCACTCAAATACCATAAAATACACATTTACCACACAGGGCTGTCGTGATATCACAGAGCTGCGTCTTGAATCTTGCCTAGAAACAGGTGACCAAATTGCACAGGCGCAAGAGATTAAAATCTCTGCACCTAATGGGCCGTATAAAATACCTTGTTGATTTCCCTGTGGATGCGTTTAAAATCCCATGTTAATTTTCCAATGGATGCCTTGACGCCAGAGGGCTCCGGTAGAAATTTTTCTAGCTGACTGCATTGTACATGTGTGAGGGATTAGGAGCTCCATTTAGAATTCTGTATTATTGCTAATTTTCTATTATCCCGCCCACATTACAATTAATCATACTGAAACATCTAGGACTCTTGCCTAGAAGCAAAACTTCGGCACCTGGTTGCCAAAAGAGGGATGCCCCGTTAAACCTTCTTCTTGCACCTTTAAACTATTGGAAGAAAGGAGTAGTGGCTATGGGCGTGTTTAAAAGTCGTATGCTCATACTACTGATGTAGACAAAAATGGCAGGGTGGGAGGTTTATAATTCTGAAGTGAAAAATAAGTACCTCCCTATCCCCCATATATGTAATAATTTCTGTTCGTTTTGAGTTTTAATGTTGCTCCTTACTTTCAGTTGATTTTTTTTTATTTTATTTAATACTTAGATAGCGCTATTGCCCTGCCTATGATGAGATACGCACTCAATTCCCCATAAAACAAAAAAACAGATACATGGTGCTGATGCCTATAGTTATTCCACGGTCTGGAAAGGCAAGAGTAGTTACATATAGGGGAGACCCGCCCACGTTCATCACTTTTTTAGAAAATAATTTTTTTCTACTATGCTTGTCAACCTACAGTAAACTTTTTCCCACCAAAATGTACCTACACATTCAGGACATCAAGCAAAATTTTGATATTTTTTTTTGCCTATCAGTTATAGCCATAATTCAAAGAACAATGACCTTGGTCAGATATGGTGAACCTGTACGACCCCGGTACAGCTTCGCCATCCCCCGGTTCTGGTTCGCCAAGCATTGAAAACCACTTTTAAAAAAATCAGAAGAGCCATTCTCATTTAAGAATATGTTTAATACTCATCAGCTATTGGTATAAGAAAATTTAATACAGGTAACTCGTATCACATTTGTCTGATCATTTTATTTTGTATGCGGAAAGATCGACACCAAATGTCAGCTTTTCTGATTGCCTTTTAGTCCCTCCGCATGAGACGGGTTGATCAAGTTTAATTTCCACTGATTGTCTCTCTACAAAAGCCTGTTCATCTGTATAAACAAACTTGTTTGGTTCAACCTTTTTGAGAAATTTGACATCAAGATCATCACCATTGATTTCTAGCACTGACGCAACATAGTATGTTTTCCCGCTTCTTTTCCCATCGATTCCAGTGAAAATGAAATCACCGACTGTAATCTCTCCAGATATTTCAGTTTCAGCCTCGACATCGCCAACATTCAGACTCTCGTCACTGCAACAATCAGAATCAACTACAAAATCTTCAGAGCTGCTTTTATACTCAAATGCTTCGCAAAAAAGCTTCCTTTTTGGAAATTTATATTGCTTCGCAACTGTCTTGCTCAGTTTCTTCATTTCTAGCACTTTTTGTTTCTTATTTTTCTTTTCCACCTCTTGCTGAATTCTTTCTTTTACTGGAGTATCTGTTAGGATTTCTGTTTTCTTTCTATTTGCAATTCTTCTTTTCTGCTTCCTGGGGGATCCTTTCGGCAATGGGAAAAGATCTATAATTTCTGAATAGCTATCGTTAACAGAGCCAGACATTGTAGCAGGCAGCTCTTCTGGACTCGAGTTTCTCAGGGGTGGTTCACTTGCACATGGTGCTTCTGAATATCGCGCAGAGTTACCTTCTGAGCTGAAAGGGGCCAGTGGTGGTACTTCTGGTCTATCGGAAACGGATGAACTTAGGTATTCGTGGTCTTGAAAAATTTCTGGGTTGAATGGATGAATTCCTGTGCAGCGGAACTCGCTGATTATGCTTTCTTGAGTAACAGCCTTGAAGTAAGATGAGCCAAGAATTTCTGCAACATTAGCAATGGCTATGGTTTTGCATTTGTTTCTGCTCATAAAAGCTGGGGCTTCTCGATTGTAGTATGCCTTAATCGGAAACATAACGGAGCGATCCAGAGGCTGCAGTTTATGAGTCGTATGTGGGGGCACGGTTAAAAGATTAACACCGTTCTCCTTAGCCAGCTCAAGCAGATCGCTAGAATATCTGGTAATATGATTGTCCAAAATAAGAAGAACTGGTTTTGATTTTGTTGGTTATACATGACTAATAAAGTGGTTCAGCCAAAAGACAAAGAGCTCGGTCGTCATCCATCCAGAAGCTTTTTCATTTCCGAATCCAATGGTCCCTGGTGGAGCTCCCTTTAGTAGGATATCAGGGCACATTTTTCTGGGAAAAATCATCATTGGAGGAACTGTATTTCCAATAGCGCTAACACAGATACAAAGCGTGATATTCTACCCTCTTTCGCCAGACGTTACCTTTCCGACTTGCCATTGACCCTTTTCAGCAATGACAGTGCCTGGCTTGTGAACAGTCGATAATCCTGTCTCATCGACGTTCCAAATATTTTCTGGGCTAAAGCAGTGACGATCGTATAGAGTCCGAAGATTGTTAAAGAACTGCTGAACTGTAAAGCGGTTGAAGGCAGTAGGCCTAGCCCTTCCAAGACTGGTAGCTTCTGCCTGTCGGATTGTAAGCTCGGGGTGTCGCTGCATAAACCCCCGATACCAATCCTCTCCCGCAGCTTGATTTTTCTCACCACAAGTCCATGAATCTGGAATTTTAAGCTGCGTCGACGTGGCGTATTTGTAACAAAGTTGACGTAGCTCGAGTGGTGATAGTCCATAATTCATATGGCATATTATTTGAAGGTATTTGACAAGAGCCCGTTCTTGTTCGTCGGTAAAAATTCTACGAGTGGCGTATCGTGGTGAAAAAAAAGAGAGAGGCAAACTTCTAACCTCCAGGCCGTTCTTGCTGATTCTTTTCACATAATCTCGTAAGGTTCCACGAGGAATCTGGTATTTTCTTGAAGCTGTTGCCTTTGGAACTTGCTTCTCAATGACTTCTAGCACAGCTTCACGAAGCAGTTCTGGTTCAGTCGTACCTTTTTTCCTTTCTGTAGCAGGCTTTGGCGTTCGCATGATGTCTGAAAACAAAAGAAAATATACTATTAATAAAATACAGAATAGTGCACCAATATGCTTGATGTAACATTGAAGACTTTTGCAGAAGAAGTTTAGCCTACATGTCCAGTCTTAAATTTTTCAAAGTTTTCAGCCTTGTCTTTTGTCATGATGTATAACCTACTTATTTTGGCAATGAAACAACATTGACTACTTCAAACTTTTAGAATATGTTAGTTGGATTGCCCAGTTTGTTTTTATCAGAAATATGATGTGTTCTGAACTTGAAAGATCAAATAAAATTTCAAGAGGTCTTTTTTACGTAGTAACCTCAAGGTAATACGTTTCGTCTCAATATTCTTCGTCGAATGTTACATCAACATAACAAATTCTTAAATTTCGAATCAATGTCGCAACTTCTGGGCATGCAAATCGACTCGATCCAATTGTTTTTATCCTATTATTATTGCCAGTAACAACTCTTCATTTAGATGGGCTAGTAAAATACAGAATATTACTAGTAAAATACACAATATTTCTGAAAAATACAGAACTAGTAAAATACAGAATAGTACAACAACACATTACAAAATACTACAATGAAAACAAAATGAAAGCTCACCAGCCCAGGTTCGCCAGCCATTGTTCGCCATACCCTAGGCTGGCGAACCTGAGCAGGAAATTTGTGGCGAACGTGGGCAAAGGGTCATCTACATGAAGTTTTGATCTAATCTGTAATTCTTGATAGATGGTGCCAAATGCTTTTGAGGAGAGTGGTAGCATAAACTGAAAGATATATTAGGTAACAGACAATTACCAAATCTTTTAAAATAGCTCTTGAATAGCTTTTTTTCTAAGACATAAAATATAGCATTCTGCAGGAAAAAAATATACCAATTATTAAAAAAATTTACTTACAACTGAAGGCAAATTCTCTGCACTAATAAAGTATCGCTAGTAGATGGCTCTTCCATTGGCAAAGTTTCCTGGGTTTTGAACACTATGTGTTCGAGTAATTTTGAAATGACGAACCTGGGCCGTGGTGAAGGTGAGCTGGTCTCCCCTACTAACAAAACAGTGGGTAAACATCTCCTAAACAGTGAGTAAAGTAAAAAGAAAAATAAAGAACGGAGAGAAGGAAAGCGAGAGGGTTGAAAATGTTTTATTGACTTTTATTGATGTTTTTTTTTTTTTAGTTGGTCAGTAATAGACCAGTTTTAACTGATAATTAGACAATAATAGTATTAAAAAACAGAAAAAAATAATAAAAAGACAACAGTAATAATTGCAATAAATTTAAAACGTATAAGAAAATAAAGAAACAACTACTAGGGATGGTAAACAAAAGGCTAACGGCCCTGAAAGGAAAAAAGACAGAGTAGGTCTTAACAAAATACAGCAAGAGTTGCAACTCAAATAATAGGAAGAGAAGTAGAATTTTTCTCCAAATATGGATAATCCAAAAAATATAAACTAAAATAAAAAAAAATTCGGTACTATTCTGTTACGGATAGTGCCTATGTTAAGTTCTTCATCTAAGTAGAACCTGTTTCTCTGACCAATCTTAATGAAATATCACAAATTATGATGAAAATACAATACTTTAGCAACTTTATAATACTGTAGAAACAAATTTGGGCTATATATTTGCACATTTGAGGTTTTGGGGTAAAGTAAAGTAAATCAGCATATAAATTGTGTTAGGTACGACTAACCTGCATTTTATGAATTAAGACTTGTTTTCTGACTTCACATTGTCGAAATTCTTTACCCCAAACCCCCTGAATGTACAAAAATGTAGCCCAAATTATGTATTTCCCATTTATTTTGTCACTTCTCTTTGTCTTGTCTCACCCTAAGCTGAAATAAACTAACGAAGAAATCGGTTGTACAGTTCGTCAATGAATGAAGAACTTTGCATAGGCGCTATAACAGGAAACTACCAGAATTTCTTCCAACTGGTATCAACACAATGGCCTTCTATATCAAGTTTTTTTTTAATTTTTCATCATCCCGAACGTCCATGATCCAAACACTGTTTTGTTTCCTTAATTTACTCTTTTTATTTTCTTCTGCAAGTGCAGGTTCTTGGACAACCTTTTTCTTTCATAGTTTCGTAAAAAGGTTATCTGAGTGAAAAGATAAGAATTCTGTACACAGACAGATTAACTAGAAGTAGATAACATTCCATATTGCTACCTAGCGCTTTTCTTCTGTGTAATCTAGATATATACGTACTTTTTACGTATAAATTAAAAAAAATAATCATGTTTTCCGTTAAATGAAAGAGAATAGAAACTTTATTTATAACGGAAGGAGGAAAAATACATACTTTGCCCAACCCTGTGGGGGTAGCACCCTTTCTTGGCTTATTTGAATTACAAACGAATTCAAATGATAAAGGAGATGTAATCATTTATTATCCCAGGAAAGGGGATTAAAAAGCCTGCTAAAATTCCTTGTTTTTACTCAACGTAGACTATTTTTTCCCCTTTTATTTCCAGATGGATTGATTTTGAGAGTGAACTCTCTAAAACGGCTCGTTATCAAGTTTTGTTCCTTAACGTAAATAGCACAGCTCAGTGGCCGATTCCCTTTGTGGCTGACTGTGGCTGATGTAGCTTAAGGGCATTCGTAATGAGATTTTACTAATATCGGAAATTAGCTAGTGCAAATCAATTTTTGTCATAGAATTTTTCAGCCAATCAGAAAACTCTATGAAAAATCTGATCGGCTCAAATTAGCGGTAGCTAAAGTATCTCATTGCGAATAGACCTTTATTATCCTAGCAATATTTCTTGTTGCTTGTTGCTCCTTGACACAAATTGATGCACCCCTGGCTATGTTTGCCCTGTCCCACTTTCTGTACTCTCCCCCTAATATTTAAAGTAACAAGATTTTGTCATACTCTCCCATTTCTTTGACTCATTGTTTCAGTCACATTCCCACTTTCATTTGGGGTAGAAATGGGAATGGAGTTCGAAAGGCCCCTGGCAAAGTTTCCTTTATTTCAAATAATTTTTTCCAATCAAGAATTTCCCTTGGGGGAAAAGTAAATATAATATTCTGGACGAAAGGTCTTCTATCCTTTCAATTTCTTTCAACAGACAACCAAAAAGGAAAGTTTTATAGAGAAGATAAATCTCATCGAAAGTCAATTTAAGGACCCTGAGGATACTAGCTTTCCTATGTTAGAAAAATAGATTGTAAAATAATTCTCCAGGTTTACTCTTGGCACAAGCAGAGACAAAGCCGACGTTAAAGTTTTTCATTTTGTTCAACTTTTGATTCTAATAATTCAAATGAATTTTATGAAGTATATAATGTGACTTAGCACTTATTTTAACCTTATAATATTAACATAGCACTTTGCAATATAATTTCGTAATATTTCAGCTGTGATCAGGACCATTCAAGGGGGGTGACCGGAGCAATCTGCCCCGAACACCAATACAGGGTGGGGACTGAAGCTGGAAGAACGCCACGACTGAAGCTTTTTATTTATATTTGAGTCGGGAGCGGGGGGGGGGGCGGGGACACTAGCCACCAACCCTAGGAACTACCCTGGTTTTAATAAAAAAAAAATTCAGATTGCACATTCTTTATACTGGATTATTTTCTGCTTCAGCCCCCCTGCCTTGGGCAAGGATCTTTTGGATACAATTCTCAAGCTGCTAGGAAGAAGAGCTTTTTTCAGTCGCTTTTTTCGGTCGCTTTTGTCCGGGAAAAGTTTTTTTGGTTGCTATTTTAGGGGTCACTTGTCCCCAATCTAATTCTCTTGCAAATTAAGTTTCTCTTAGACTAAGCAATGTGGCTGCCATTTTAAACTGTATTAATTAAAAAAAATTTTCCACAAAATAACTTTTTCAATAATAAGTAAAGAACTCGAGATATAGTTACTAGATCATTCAGCTATGCTGAACAAAATGGTTGTCTAAAAATTATTGGATTGGAAATGTCTGGAAAATTATGAGCTAAAGAGGAGGGCTGATTGCCCTCTAATCATATTTGACTCTTAAGAAGGCACTATAACTTTTAATTTTCAATCATATTAGCTCCTTAAAATTATAAATGATATTACTAGCTATGATAAAGCATCGGGGCCTATGTCCTTATATGCCCTATAGTGCTTATATGCCCTTTTAATTCCTGAATGCATAAAGGCTATTCGTTTAATTGAAACTCCTCCTAAACCTCCCCTGAAATTTTCAGCTTAATGCCATTAGTATCGTTAGTTATAGTAACCTTGGAAGCAGCATTAAATGAATGCACACAGTGTCTTCTGGCTAGCTCAAAATCCACAACCTATAAAGGTATGAAGGTGAAATTGTCAGATAATATTTCTGTTGTACGGATGACAACCTGCCATCCGTATGCAGGTTGTCAAAAGGGCATATCAGCAGTATCTTAGGAACAGTTTCGTGTGTGAAATTAAAACTTACAACACTTGTTGTGGGGGATGTTGAACTAACCAAAAGACAATATTTGCATCTGAATACTAATGCTTCTACTCCAACAACTACTGCTACTATTACTATTACTGCTACTACTACTGCTACTACTAAGACTACTACTATTGACTATACCCCTACTCCTGCTACTATATTTATCGGTGCTACTACTAAAACTAATACACCTAAGGGTATTAAGTCGAAAATTTTGGGAAATATTGTACCTGTATTGAAATAAATCGAAACACTCTATACCCATATAGGTTGTCAAGAGGACGTATCAGCAATGCTTCAGGGCCGGTTGATGGTATTAAGTTAAAAATTTCATCGTGTGTTGAACGGAATGTTGAAAAAAAGATACTATTTGCATACTGCTACTAATGTTAATACTGCTACTACAACTATTGCTAAGCATAATTACTGAACCTTTCAACAATACTAAAAAAAACTTGATATCTCCAAACTTTGTTTGGATATTTGCTATGGGAAATGATGGGCGTGGGGGGGGGGTCTCTCAAATCACTTTGGCTATTAAAAGCACGCTATGACTTCAAATTTTGAATCAAATGAAACCTACCTGAATTTAATACGACCATCCATTCCTTAAAAACGTTTTATGCCCCAGGACATAACTTCAAGCCCATGCCTCAGGGCTCTGGGGGGTTGTGCAAACCCTGGAAGCACTGCTAATGTTCTTTGGACTATTTTAAACAAAATAACCGTCGCACAATTTCAATCAAATGTATTTGGTGAAAAGAGGGGTAGTTGGATGGGGGGGGAGGTGCTACTTGACCTCCATCACCATTGACTCTAAAAGGGAACTAGAATTTCCAATTTAAACCAAATTAGCCACCTCTACAGATAATTATAAAGATAAACCTAAAGATAATCATAAATATCCAAGATCAACAAGAAAATCGTTTCCCTTTGAGCACCTAGCAATATTTTAGACTCTAAATAAATATGTTAGCAAAATGAATGAACTTAATAGGTTTTGAGAGTTCAGGATGCGAGAAATGATTCGAAAATTAATGGTAACTAGACTAATTTCCTTAAACTTGGAATATGAGCATAAATAGGTCATGTTAGGTAATGGGAAGATTGACCAAGAGGATAACTTTACTTACCTGGTTATTGTTATTATTAAAGACGGTGGATATTTTGAAAACCTAAAAAGTGGAATATCTAGGGCCCAGGGTATTTTTTGTTGCACAGATGTAAAAACGTTTGGAAGAATATAAAGGTGAGTCTGTAAACCAAGATTAAAACAATGGAAGCTAACATAATGACAGTCATCAAGTATAGGCCTGAAACATGAACACTGATAGGCTTAGAAAGGTTTGTCAAATATCTTCTTGAGAAATTGTCTAGGGATAGTCTTAAGTACCTGTCTGACCCAGTAAGTTGTACAGAAAATGTAGTTTGATCCGAGTTTCTAGGAATAAGATTAAAAAAAGAATAAAATGGTTAGACCATGTTTTACAGAAGAAGGATGGCAGATTGTCAAACAACGGGTCTTTTTGGCTATCCATTTGGGTTGTCCCCAAATGGGGTAGGCAGAGATCATTAGGAGAGGTGTAAAATAAAAACGGGAACTTCATGGGAAGGGCGCAAAGTTTTGAATAAATTGTGATCGAAGAAGAGCGTAAACAGTTCTGCTGACATGAGCCAGCTTCACACTGCAGTTAGTTGATAGTAGTAGTTTTTGTAGCAGTATTTCAGCTGGATGTTTTTCTTTAAATGCAATTACTGGCAGTCTTCATTACCAAGGATTTGAGTTTACACAAAAATTTTGAGATTTCATCGGCCGGGTGATAGGTGGATTAGAGTCAAAATTAGCAGTAACCCTTCTCTTCTCTTTCCGCTGTACAGGATGTTCTATGCACTTGGCATAACTGACCCCTCAACAAGTTCAGAAGATCAAGAAAGCTCAAGATTCAATGAATTTTTCAAAATTTGAAAACCTAGGAAAACTAACTCCAGAAGCAAAGTTATCTAACCTAATTAGAAATTCCAGGAAACAATTTGTAGAAGGATAGGATTTCCTTTTGTGGAGTAGATTAGATTATGGGGGTTTGAACAGATATTCAATTCGGGACTGTATAACGAAAAACTTCATTTTAATAAAGGTTCCTGTTCATCCGCTTTTTCATCCCCAAGATATAAAAGAAAATGTAGGAAATTGAAAAACACAGGAAGGCTCACTCAAATCCAACTTTTAGAAAACAAAGACTAACGTTTATAATTATTGCTATTATATTGCTTTTACATTAGGTTCCCCTTGGCTCATGAATGTAAAGTTGTGAGTTTTAAACCAGTTGAAAAACAAATTTTAGTGATTTTTCTGTTTTCGTTTTTCCAATAATTTTGGGGTAAGGGAAATTCTATTAAGTTCTTTAGAAGGGACAGGGGGCTTAAATACCGTAGGCCATTCCTGAGATATTGCAATACTCCTGAGATATTGCTAATACACCCTTTTGACAAGCCCCATGCATATAGTACGTTTTGAATTGGCTCAAAAATAAATCCCGACATCCCCTTAAAGTTTCGCTTAAGCCCTTTAGCCATTCCAGATACATTGTAGACACACCATTTTAACATCCTTTTGAATAAATAATCCCCCTAGCAATGCATTGCACCGTGTGTTTAGTTAAGCCTTCCTCTAAATAAGCCCTGAAGGTTTCAGATTAATATCCCAAGCCGTTCTTTAGTAATGGCAGATACACCCTTTTGGCAACCTGCATGCATTTGTGTGTTTTCTTCTTTAGTTCAACATTCACTTAAACATTCTCTAAAAGTATTACCTTTATACCTTATTCTCAGTAGTAGATTCTTTCAAGGTTTCATTTTAATGCCTTTAACCGCATATGTAGTAATGGCCACCGTAGTGACATTAGCAATAGTAGTTGCAGTAGTACGCAAATTCCGTGTTACGAATGAATCAACATACCCCTCAACATTTCTGGAAAGTTTCAGCGTTCCGTAGCAGTCGTAGTTGTAGCAATAGTAGTAGAAGTAGTAGTTGCTGTTGTAGTTGTTCCAGTAGTAATAGTAATCGTGGTAAATTTTGCATAGTGCCTTTTCATTAGTTCAACATCCCCTCAACATGTCTTGAGAGTCTCAACATGATGCTCTGAGCCTTTGATTGGTTCAACCCCCCTACCCCCAACACGCGCTGAAAAAACCAGTCTAAGGTTTTGAGATTTTCAGCTTTTATTTGAGACACTGCTAATACTTCCTCCTCACAAACTGCACACAAATGTTGTGTTTGAATGTAGTTTGTCGTGTTCAAACACAACATCTTTATCTAAGGAAAAGGCACTATGTGAATTTTGCTACGAGCACTAAAACTTCTACAACCTTCTGCACCTAAAACGTCTACTGACTACAACCACCACTGCTATTACTACTGTTATGACTACTACTAACTTCTACATTTCCAAAATATTTCACCTTAATACCCTTACCATTAGCAAAAGAAGCAGTAATAGCAATCGCTTGGTGCCTTTTAGTTATTTCAACACCGTCCTCAATACTCTCCTGAAAGTTTGAACTGAATACTCTAAGCCATTCCTGAGATATTGCTGATACATATTTTGGCTTCATGCATACACATAGTGTGTTTTATTATAGTTTAAATTCACCCTGAACATTCTTTTAAAGTTTCATCTAAATACCATATGCCATATAAGTAGCAGTAATCGTAGTAGCAGTGGTAATAGTAGTCTCAGTATGCACAGTATCAGTAACGCCTTTCGGTTACTTCAACGTCCCCCTCAACACGCCCTGAAAGTTTCAACTTTACATTCTGAGGCATTTCAGAGAAATTCAAATACACCCTTTAGACAACCTATTTGCAAATATTGTTTTTGATTTAGTTCAACATCCCCTAAAACAACCCCTGAAAGCTTCATCTTAATACCCTTGATCTACGTAGTAGCAATAGTTATAGTATTTGTATTAGTAGCAGTAGCATTAGAAGTATGCACATAGCAGCTGTTGTTTTTTTTCAACACCCCTCTTCACATACTTTGAAACTTTCAACCTAGTACCCTGAGCAGTTCCAGGAATATTGATCATATGTCCGTGACATTTCTGCAAGCATGGCTCAACATTCGCTGAAATTTGCACCTTAAAAACTTTCCATTATTAATATATAATGTTTTTTATGAAATGGGTGGTCCTAGAGGAGGCTCATTCGATTGGCAATTGATAGTTCGAGTTCCCTTTTCAGGAGTCAAAAGTGATCAAAGAGTAACCAGCTCCTACCCGGTGCCCCTTAGTACCTCAAATATATCCAATCAAAATTTCAGAATAGCCATTTTGTTGAAAATGGTTCAGAGGTCAAATAGCTATGCTTTTATGGTCGACACCCGGCAGTCTCTGGGTTGCTTCAGGGTGCAAGTTGCTCATTGTCAACATATAAGGTTTTTACGGAAAGGATGGTGGTACAAACTTCAGAGGGGTGCTCATTCGACTGGAAACCAGAAGCTGTAATGCCCTATGTAAGATTAAAAAGTGATCGGAGAGAGACCAGCCCCCCCCCCCCAGACTTATTTCACAAATACTTCCGAAAAAAAAATTGATATAGTGTTTTCGTTCTAAATAGTTTATAGCAAAAATAACTATGCCTACTGGGCTGAAAAAAAAACGAAACTCTTGGGGCAAGGGTTGCAGGCTATGTAAATATCCCATACTTACCATGGGTCGGTCGAAAACAGGATCAGCCGCTTTGTGGCATGTTTGAAACAGGTTTTTGTGTGGCATGGCCGCGTAGAAACAAAAATGAATTCTTGTCGAAAACGGGCATGTTTAAGAGCTGACGTCACAAGACTTGTTTTGTTTCTTAAGCTAATACGAAGGTGATGACATGCCAATTTTAAACCAAAAACGACTCTATCGAAATGTGGCACGTATAGGCATCATGTCAAAAAACTGGTTTTTGTTCTGTAAGCTAATATGAAACCAATGGCAAAAGTTCATTTGCATTGAATAATTAAGGGTTTGCTGGAATTCAGTGGTAGAACAAGTACTTTGAAATAAAGATGGCAGTGAGAGATAAACCCCTTTTTAAAAAATGGATGTCTTTTCAACTTAGGATTTATAAATACCTACTTCTAAGGTGTAGAATGTACAAAAATAAAAGTAGACATTTTATTTGCAAATATATTTGTTTCCTTTATGTATAAATTATATTTTTTGGAAGGAGATTGTATAAAACATTTAGTTAAAAATTTTTGATGGTTTTCGTTCAAATAAGAAATTTTGTTTATCACTGGTTTCATATCAAGTG
>JAQQPU010003799.1:26595-46239 GCA_029168905.1 Artemia sp. Kazakhstan ARC1039 | reverse complement strand
TTACAAGTAGACCATAGAAAACGACTATTGAAAGGCCTGTAGTTGGAGGAGGGAGTTTTTGGTTCTCGAATCCAAAAAACAGAACTTTCCTTCCCTTCCCCTAAAAATTCATGAATAAACGCCAAAGCGCAGACAATTATAAAATAAAAAATAGACAATAAAATAAAGTTATGGAAGTCTAATAGGATTCAATAGCTCCAGAAGTAATATCAATCTTGAGCCAAGTCTCTCAGTTTAACTGCGTCTTGTGGTGTCTTGTACTGAACTTGTGAAAAGGCTTCTGAAATAAGATAAAATAATAATTAATTATGAGAAATTGCTCATTGAAGACTCAATTACAATGATATTTTATTAACACTGGGATTCAGTTAAAATACTAGTTCCTGGCAGTGTCGTTACTAGCCAAAATGTTTGGGGGAGGGGGGAGCTAGAGATTTTACCAACTGACTGGTCATTTTTACCGATTGTTTTTTGTCAATAATTAGCATAATATCCGTTTCATAAACAATATGTAAAATCACTGCACAAGTTGGTAAAACGCGACATTTACCAACCGAGATTTAGATTTTGGTACATATCATGTCACTATTTTGATGCTGTTTATTTAACCAAATGGAAAATTGTGGCACCATCCGTAAAATCATGGCAGGAGTCGGTAAAACAGCTGCGATTACTAACCAAGATCAAGATTTCTGTAGATTACATGTCAGTGTTTTTATTGAAATGAATTTTTTTTTTAGCGGCGTCAGAAAAATCGTGGCGCTTCGCGCCACGATTTTACCAACTTATTTTTTTTTAACGAGTGACCAAAAACCATGAGGGGGGCGTCCCCCCTCCCCCTCATACGTGACGGCTCTGGTTCCTGGAATCGGATGGATCCAAAGAAACTCACAATAAAGGCTGAGCTAGCATTCGGAACTGGATTTAGCTAAAGCACGGATTAAAGGATACTCTAGTCATTAACGGCTTTAGCAACAATTTTGAGGATATATAAGATCAAAATAATATTTTTTTCAGACGATAGACAATTTATTGTCTATCAGTATTATTGTTTTGTTTAGTTTTTGTTTCGTTTGTTTTTGAAGCGGTAACAATAGAAAAAGGTCTACGTTTAATTTTGCTATTTATTATTATTCTGTGGGCGTGTGGGACTCCACTTGTTTTGTTCTAAGAACTTGTTTCCTCTTTCCAATGTCTTCCTAGGGTTTTTATCATATATATATCAATTATGCACATGTCAATTCCCCTAGGACAGATACGATTTTGTGGCTCGATTGCGTGATTGTTTTTGTGCTTGTGGCTCGATTATGCGATGTTTGTGCTCGATTGTGCGATGTTTGTGCTCGATTGTCTGTTACTCTTGCAACAAACGAAAAACAGGTCATCCCCGAGTTGAGTAGGAAGAAGTCATAAAGAAAAATTTAAACAAATAGGAACTTTATCTTTTTTTTGGTTTGGTGGATTGATGATGGGAGGTACCAAATGGTTTTTATTTGATTTTTTGTCGTTTCTTTTTTTTTTTTTTTGGCGTTTAATTGTCGTCACCTTTCCCAAATTAATTTATGTATAGACCTAGTGGGGTGATTATTTACCTAAACAAGCTTTGCTTCAGGTTTTGTTATGTTTATTGTTAATGAATAAACCCTTTCTTTCTTGAAAAAAGAAAAAAAAACAAAAAAAAAGAAGGGGCAAAAAAGGGAGGCCTTGGAAAGATTAGGCTGGAGGAGGAGCATATGCAGTTGTGTTGTCCTCTAGCGGCTCGGTCCTGCAGTGAGTTGTTAATAGCACCATATGTAAAACTAAAAGATATAAAACTAAAACAACCTTACTAATATATATACAATACTCGCATTTACAATTAGCTACTGATGAAAGTAGCTGGCTAATTGTATTTGAGAATTAACTTTTTTTTATTTTCTTTATATTCTATTTGTATTTATATTCTAAAAAGTATTAATTTTACATACAGGCCTACTAGCAAATTTTTATTTACCTTTATCGTATTCATTTTTTGTTTGTTTAGAAATAAATACTTCTCCGATGGAACAAAAAACAAAAAAATAAATGCCCTGCAATGGGGTAAGAAAAAGCAGCATTCTTAAGTTGAGCTATGAAACCGTTTTACAATATTTGTTGAATTTTTCAGAGGTAACTGAAAAACGAGTTTTCCCATAAAACAGAGTAGACTGGAGAAGGAGGCTTCGCTATACTTATCATTTAATGGTTTCATGCTATGACAACTGTGTGCTGGTCTTAAGGTAATTTAAGTTACTCTGGGTAGGGTATCAGTTTTCGGCCACATTTGGACTGGGCACAAGTAAATTTTAAACACCAAAGGCATCTGTGTTTGTCTGAATATTAGCAGCAAAACTTCAGAGGGAATTAGAGGTTAAAATTTCTGAGCATTAGAAGTGACATTCATATGCTGAATTATAAGTCCGGCAGTTTAAAATTCTGCTGAAGCTTATTTCTACGCTTTAAAAAAGAATTTCAGCTGAACTTTTACTCTGGTATATTCCTGATTATAACTGCATAAAAGAGTAAGCACAAGCATGCTCTGTTTTATAGAAACATAGTTATAAATCATAATTTTAGAATTCTACTGAAGCTTAAGCCTATACTTTCAAAAGAATTAGCAGAACTTTTTACTATGGAAGAACCCTAATCGCATCTACACACAAGAGTAACCACAAACATGCTCGGATTTATATACTGACATATTTATAATTTTAAAATTCTATTGAAGCTTAATTCCCTGCTTTCAAAAAGAAGTTTAGTTGAACTTTTACTCTGGAATAGCTCTAATCACAGCTACACACAAGGGTAATCACAAGCATGTTTTTTTTAGTACAACAAAGGACACTTCAACGAATAAAAATGTATTTAATCATACTAGGAATGCTAATTTGGGGATAGAGAGAGGTGAAAAGAAATATGAAGTATATACATAGAAATAAAAACCAAAAATATGAAAGATCTGGATATAAACTAACCAACCATGACAAAAAAAAAACAAATCAATTAGAATGCTTGGGACTTAAATTGAAAAAAAATAAACCTCAGCAAATTGAAAAAAGGTATCCTCAGCAAAAGCAAAATAGAAAAAAAAATGTGAAAACCTAAAATCAATGAGGGCCTTAAACTAAACACATGAAAAGCCAAAAACTCAAAAGAACCGAAAATTTGAAAGGTACTACACATTAACAGAAGAACAAAGAGAAAATCTAATTATACAGTTCCGGTATTTTAGTGATTGAAGTTTTTGTTTTTTTCTCTTAAAGTCTAGATTATCTTTAAATTTTTCCCATTCTTTACTTTTTAATTGTTCTGAGGACACCTTGCTGTTTATATAGGCAATGCGTTCGTGAAATAATGATTTTATCTGAATGTACCTGGCCAATATTCCCGTCTAGCTATTTTTTTTATTCGCATTTCGTCAACGAAAATTACAGTAAAACAGCAAGACTAGAGGTTATGGAGACAAGAGGACAAGGGCATGAATGCCTCCCTCTTTGCACTGGAAAACAGAAGTTTGACATGATGTTCATTGTTCGACAGATGTTCGTTGCAAAACTATTTTTCTGCAAAAATATAATTCATGTTTTCGGAAATTCTCTGACAAGACGGCTGAAAACAAGTCACAAGCCGTCAAAACTCGTATTTGTGTAGCGTCAATAGATTTCAATTTATATTTTAAAATAAATTCCAATTTTAACGTCAATCATAGCTATTCATTTAGTCATCCCAACGGTACGAAATACCCGTTTTGAGGGTACGTTCGTTCCTGCTACCAACAGATATAATTTTAGGGTGTGGAGGAGTGCAAAAAAAATTTGTAGAGGATTTGGACGGCGGTGTTCAAAGGAAGTTTCCTTAAAGCCTGGCTCCCATGAAATCCCATAATGATTAAGTTGTTCCTTAGAATTACGGAATTTCTTAGAATCAAATTAGAATTTCTTATAAATTAGAATTTCTTTAATTCTAAATTAGAATTAAATTAAAATTAAATTAGAATTTTTTAGAATTAAATTGTTTCTTAGAATTCTTAGAATTAGAATTGAACAATCCATACGTCAAAACACTTTTTTGGAATTTATAATCCTCCAGCCCTTGTTAAAGCCTTCTCTTTGCAAACAAGGATTTTCCAAGGAAATAGCTAGTGTCTACCTATTTTCCAAAATGTAGGTGGAATATATGGCGTAGAATACTTATTTTTCAAGTAAGTATACTAGTAATAAGTTAGATTAATTAAACACAAATTATATATATATTTCTTTTAATTCTTTTTTTTTGCGTTTTTCGTAGCAGGTATCACAACAGGGTAAGAGAAAGGTTACTGAAAATAATTTGCTTGCTTATTTGAGATAATGAATTCTGTCAATCTTAAATTTTCTTAGTTCTGACTGTGAACTTTATTCTAAACCATATATTCTACCTGTATTTTGGAATAAAGGTACAATATTCCACAACCCCTCTTATTCATTCTTTGTATTTGTCTAAATTTTGCCTCCCCCCTCTAATAAGATACATTGAAAATACTTTGCAATATTAGTGTCATTATGTATGTTAATAGCACGAATAGTATGGCGTACTTGTTTAAAATTCAAGTGTTATAAAAGAGGTCCCTCGAAATGGGCTAAAATAATCCCTCTCCGATAAAATTAGAAGTGACCTAAAATTCACGGTTTTCTGTTTATTGGGCCCCACCCCTTGAATACTGTATATATAGGCATCAGTCCTACAGTAGAAGGGATAGGGAGTTTCCTACACATAGACCTTGAATATTAATCATGAACTCTATCGAAAAGCTTGAATATTTCATAATCTCTTTAGTCTTATCTGTATGTTATTTAATGTATTTATTTAACTCAAAATTGCGAAATAATTACAGTAGTGCTTAGGATTGACTAACATAGCGAGTGTATTTAACTTGCAAGCTAAATGTAATAGGAGGGGGGATAGGGATTAAAACTAATGTTTTCGAAGAATACAGTGAAGTAAATGTCAATTTGCACAACACCATGGTCTAGAAACATTCAAAACTTCTAATAATTCCCAACAATCCTCAGGAGATGGTAGGGCAAAACCTTGATGTTGTTTTCCATGAATAAGTAAAGAATAATCAGATTAGCTTGGAGTCGGTCGCTATCGAATTACTCTTTATGAAATCGCTAAGAATGAGATATGTCATGTTCTTTTTTTTGTGAAACTTGTATACTCATTTCTTTTAAATATTCATTACTGAAGAAAGACATAAAAAGGCAAAAAAATCTAGCACAAAAAAGTTTTGCAAGATCCGTTGAAAACACTTTGCTCCATTCCACCAAACACAAAATAACATGCCCCCCCCCCCCCATGAGATGGCCCACAAGCAACTGACACTGATCATAAAAGTGCTTCATAATAATGATATTAGCTACTCGTTGCATAACTTAGCATGATTGGCTAGGTGTTACGGGCACTTACTAATTTGTATGAAGTAAGATCTACATTATTAAACCCAACTTTATTTTCAGGCCATTTTATTGAATATTTTAACTGCCTCTAATAGCTTAATATAACATTTCTAAAATGATAAAACATAATTAAAGTCAAGGAAACTAGATACTGCTGAAAAATTAAAGACCCCTAGAAATTTTACCAAAAACATTTCACCGACAGGACCAATCCTGCGCCAGAAGATAGAGGGTTAACAGATTTATTAAAAAAAAATTTGTATAGATAATTTATTTAACAAAAATTAGCTAGACATATGGTATCAAGGCCCAATGGAGTGTTGTTGCAACTGTCATCCATGGGTCGCACGTTCAAATGCATATATCGCACGTTCAAATGCAAGTATATCTCACGGTAATAAAAGTGTATGCTCCCGTATCGCGTATGCTGCTTAATTATGATATCGTAAGTTATAATTTGTAAGGTCAACACGTAATTAGAGAACTTCTGAAATAAGTTCTATGTGTCATCAAAGTCTGTATCTAAATTTTTTTTTGTTATTATTTATAGTAAGATAAAATTTTATCTATATTACATAGATAATCACTATTTTACCTATATCTATATATATTTTCTATATTACATAATATATTTATCAATATTTTATCTATATTAGGACTGTGTGCTATTTACTGCAGTTAAATGAAAATCCATCGGTCAATTGCGTGAGCTTTTATTTCTTACTGTGAAGTTCATTTTTGGATATATAAAACTGCCTATTTTCTTGCTTACGTTCTATGGAATTATACATCTAAAATATAATCAACATCAAAATAAACAAATTTGAAAAAATTGCAATTTGTGTCAGGATTTACTGTATTGTTTGCAAAAAGTTTACGATTTGTACATAAATTTTGCTTATGTTTTCGAGCAGACAGCATGAAGTTCTATCTTTTCAAAGTTGTCTCTAAAAAGTTTGGCTTCGAAGCTAGGAAATTTTATTTAGATAGATATAGGAAATTCTCAAAGTCAAAACCTCAAAATAGAAAAATTAAGAGAAGGAATCTTATTTTTGGAAAACCCATGTCAGCTTCAGTTCTATGAAGATCAAGATCTGTCAATACGCTTTAGCAAGAAAATTTTACCGAAATTTTTTCTAAAAAAATTGTCTAAAAAAATTGCCTCTAGAATATCAAAATAAAGAAATTGTCAGGATAACTTGGAAATTATCTTTAGGAATGAAACAATTTTCTATATACGAACATTCATGTCATCTATGCGTATTTTTTTAGTATTGCTCGATAAAATACAAATGGGCACCATTGCCCAATACAATGGGCAATGGGCAAATTTCAGAATATAACCTCAAAAATCGGAGTTATGCATTCAAAATTGACTTTTCTAGAATTATTAAAAAAAGAGATATATAGAATATTGTTCTTCGGTTCTCAGAGAGATAATTTGATGCTCTGTAAGAGTACGTCGTAAAATTGTTCTGAAACAATTCAGAACAAAATAAGAAAAACTTGTCTTTTTTTCCTGGAACAATACTAGAATTTTTACAAACTTTCATTTAAACTTTTTCTGCCCGGTTTCACGATTTAAATACTTTCTAAGACCTCACTGGCTATACATGACGTATGAAGCTAAGAGAGGAAGGGAAATAATAAATGATAAATAAAACCAAAAAAGGGTGAGAAAACGAGGATTTTTGCTGGTTTTTCGTCTTCATATTTTACCACTGGCTGACATAATCCTCGTTTTCTCACCCTTTTTTGGTTTTATTTATCATTTATTATTTCCTTTCCTCTCTTAGCTTCATACGTTTCACGATTACCGGGTATTCTGTCCGGTTTCCATGCCCGAGAAAATTTCAAGATTGCATATCTTACCACTTCGGAGCTGCAGAGGTCTGATAACAAAAAGAAAGCTGCGAGAGCAGTACTGTCGCTCCGCGACAAAACTAAAGCAAAGTCGGTGCATAACTTTAACTACCTTGTCAGGGAAATTAAATTGTTCTGCCTAGAGAGATTGAGCAGATTTTTACCTAATTCAAGGAAAACTAAGCTACAAGCATCTTTTTTTTTAAATATAAACCATCAGATTTCACAGAAAAGAACAAGAAGATGAAATATATAAACGAAATAAGTACAAGCCGTCGGTTTTTACTGGAAAACCAGATGATGGAAGCTAACGTTTTGTAGTAGGAAAAAAGGGAAGAAAATGTGCATAAATGGATGCATCTTTTTGGTCTGGGTTAGTAAGCACAACTTTACAACAATTACGACTACATAAGCACTTTCACTAGAACAATCATCACACCATTAACATTAACGCTATGGAAGACAACTAAGGGCGAAAATTTCAGACAGAAGAAGTAAGGGACCTGAGCACAAATGCATTTCGATGGGGGCAGAAGAAAATTTATAAGAACAGCACAAAAGAGACTGATTACTCAGAAATGGTAAGGTATTTACGATAGGATGAGACTTCACTGAGAATGGGGGTGGGGCGGGACTCCTAAATACGTATCTGCAATAAAAGAAAAAATCTGACTCATTCACAATTTAAATAAGACAGATTTTTTTTTTAGGACAGACATTATTATGTATAAAACAAATCCGAAATATACTGCTTGAGAAAGGCAGTATTGACACTGTAAATCATGCTTATTTATTTTTATTCTAGGCTTCACAGCTCCATCATAAGTAATGATATGCCACAAGTCCTGGTAATTAGCTCACTTTTATTATGACCTCCCTTGAACGCCTTGAGAGAAGAATTTCGGGGATTACATCTACTGGGAGTCTATTCCACGCGGCGACAGATCGTTGCACGTAACGCAACTGCGGCGTCAAGTGACACACAGTTGACCTTGAACGATGAGGTCTGATAGGTACCTTTAAGGCCATACAACTGCTACTAATGCTCATCGTAGCAGGAATACAGTTACGTACACTCCTTCTCTCCCATGCATAGTTCAGAACTACACCATGTTCTCTCCCAAATGATATTCTGATTTCTTTTAAGCATCCCTAATGATCCTTTGAAGACACTTTCAAGGAAGGCTTGTTTTGTGTAGGGCCTCAGCAGGATTACCAAAAAACACAGCACGTGATGACTCATAATCCTTCATTGGTAAAATGTGACCATTTTAATCATTTAATCCTCATAGCACTGCGCGTTTCCGAACACCTTACCGTCTGCTTCACTCTCTACTCTCCCCAATTTGATTCTAACTTCTTTTAAACCCTTCCTTATGATCCCACACATCTCAAGGAAGTACTTCTTTGTACATAGCCTGAGCAGGTTTTCCAGAAAGCACAGCATTCATTTGTAAAACGCGACCTAGCCATCTTAATCATTTAATCCTCATAGCCCTGGGTGTTTCCAAACACCTTACCGTCTGCTTCACCCTCTGCTCTCCCCAATGAGATTCCAACTTCTTTTAAATCCTCCCTTATGATGCCTTCAAAAAACTCAAGGAAGTGCTTCTTTGTACATGGCCAGAGCTGGATTACCAAAAAAGCACAGCATTCATTTGTAAAATGTGACCTGACCATCTTAATCTTTTAATTCTCATAGACCTATGAGTTTCCGAACACCTTACCGTCTGCTTCATCCTGCTTACACAGGACGGTGCTTACCGTCCTTAACGTCTGAATCAAAGGGGTACCTAAACCATGCTTAGGAAGAATTTCGAAGCACCCGTCTCTCAGATTTATGGTTATTAATTTTCATTATTAGAGCTTTTAGTAACATAGTCTTAGTTCTAAGACTTGTCTTCTTATTCTCACGAACCTATTTAACACCTTTTCTATTCTACATCTAATCTTCATTGCAGTCACTCTCCTTTCTAATAACACAACCTAGTTAGATGAAGCAATTCACTTAGTTTCGGTACATAAAATCACCCCTAGACCCTTGTTTATTCTCAGTTTTAGCCTTTTAGTCTAATGAATACTAGTTTTAAATCCTTCTTTCACATCATTAACACTCAAAAGATCCCAAAATTTATTCATAATATCAACACTTCTTTCTTTGAATATGATATATATATATATATATATATAATGTATATACTTTGCTGCTTATACTTATGTCTTCGTACATTGAAACATATGTAACGAGGAAACTTTCACTTAGTTAACGCAAGACCTTTAGACTTAAACCGAACGAGTGGCCCTCTAAACTAAAGAATAATGGCCTATTCCACCGGTAGTGGTGCTCTCTCTCCTAAAAATGGCCTAGGCATAGGACATCGCAGGAGGTTACACCCTTAAGTAGCGGTATCTCCCTTTTTCTTTGATGGGTTAGGATATCTTTTGGATCAAGCTGCACCTCAGAGAGAAAAGTTCACTTAACTTAGGCATGAGATTAGGTCTTCAGCCAAATGGTAACTACTCAAGGGGTGAACGTTCTTGTACGTTTGAAGTAGCTCTTCCGATCGGCAACCACAAATTGCATCCCGTCTTGGAGGGGAGGTTCTCTCTTACGTAAAAGCAGTAATATGAAGACCATGTTCTCCCAAAATCTTGAGAACTTACAGGTTTCTACACCCGTTTCTGATAGTTCTCATATAATTCGTCTGTTATCAAGTTTTCAAATGTGTATAAGTTTTTCAAATGTGTTTCTGTCTTGCCCCAAAATAAATTTCAGGGACAAAAATTGCATAGTGAAACGGTATTCATACAGTTATCAATTATATTGAGTATCATACGACCGAACGTTTCCTTGACCGTAAGGTGGCTGAGAAAATAGGAAGGAGATTCCAAGCTAATCTACAACCACTGTGGATCTCTTTATGCTGTACACACTACAGCTTCCATATTCTTTTCTGGAGAATCCAGCAGGGGCGGATCCAGGATTTTTTAGGGGGGGGGGGGGCAAAAATGGGTTGATCCGATAAAAAAATTTAGGGGGGGGGGGGGAATAGGTTGATCCGATAAACTTGCGTTAGGAGCAAGTTTAATTAACGCAAACTTGAGTTAATTAACTAAATTACACTACTTTAGACTACGCAAGGGGGGGGGGGCGCAAGCCCAACTCGTTCCCCCTGGATCCGCCACTGGAATCCAGTCAGCCAAAATATCTTGAAACTTTTCCGGTCCTCGGTAAAGTAGTCCTTTTTTAAGACTGGTTTCTCGAAAACAAGGGAAAACAATGGCCTATTCTTAAACAAGTACTACTTTCGAAATACAAAAACTATTCCCAACCTTGACATGAAATATGCATAAAACGGGGAAAAATTCGGGAGATTTCCAAATCCTGAATTGTAAAGCAACCATGAAATATATTTAAAAACAAATGAGATCTAGTCAAAATTTTTTCTACGAGGTCAACTAAGTGCGACAAGATATACATTTAAAAAAATTATGTGAGAACCTTATGCCCGACATTTACTAATTAAATCAAACAGAAGTAGAACAAGAAAAGGCTGGGAGCTCATCCGATATAGATGTACAAGAAAAAGAAGAAATTAAGCAAGTGTAATTAATGTTAAAGCTACCTACGAGGCATATACAATGCACAAAAAAACATTACGGGGGACTCACAAAATGTTTGATAAGCTGGGGCATCAACAGAACTGATCAACCCACTAATAACAGATTTACCTTCACTTGATAGGTCGTCAACGATCTCCATATCAGCTAGAGAAAAATATATTACTATATAAAAATAATTTCTTAGATCCTATTATCTGTCCATTTACAATTGAAAGAAAAATATATTAATGATGGATAATTTTTTTTAACTCATAAATAACATTTTTAATACAAAATCAACAATAAAAGTCCGTATATTTCAACTTTAAACCAGAAATATTCAGATTTTCATAACTAATTTAGCTTTTGATTTATTATTAAACATTCTTAACCGTTATTAATAGAATTTCGTTATTTTTTTAGGTCTTTTGGTTAAAAGTATAAAATATAATTATAATGATCCCTATATCACATAGAGAAAAATATATTAACACATATAAATAATAAAAAAGAGAAATCACTAAAGCAATTCTGTTTTGAAAAAAAAATAAGGAAATAGGCCTAAATATACAAAATATACATAAAATAAAATTGAAAACACGATTCCAAAGTTACACGGCGAAATTGGACGAATTCTAGCTTAAAGAAATAGTAAATCCCAGAAAATCATATTTACAAGCAATAACATTCGAATTAGTAATCGTGCATTGCTTCAGTACTTATGACAAGGCGAAATACTTATGATGGTGTTCTGCTTTAGGGTTATTAAAGCTATTCACCTTATTCACGTTATACAAATAAGAAAGAACCCTATTGCTGCTGTTAACCAATTAAGATAATCCACAGCATCAATTAAGACGATGCTTTACATTTACTTTTACGTCATCTGGAATTCCAAAGATAATATTAAAAGAGAAAAATTAAGAAGCCCCTTAGGGAATTATTTTATAAAAATGAACCAAAAGTAATATAGACATTTGCCCAAGGAAATTCTTTACACGAAAAATTATATACCTAGCAATGTTAATGGCACAATTTTAAAATATAATGTAATCCACTTATATAACACTACACAAAAAAAAAGACAAAACACATATATTCTCAATTTAAAAAAAAAGTCTAAATGCTAAAAAAAATAAATCGAAATCAAATTTTCTGAATCAGTTTTATTACCCATGCATCACCACCAGGTCTCACCCCAAAAGTCAAACCTCCAGAGCCTTTCAAACCCAACAAATGTTGAAAATATTCACTGATGTAGTCAAACGAAAGGTTAGGAGGTTGAGCCCGCCCTCCCAAAAATTTCACAGCATGTTCTAGCCATCTCATCCTTTCTCTCAAAACAGCCATATAAAGCGATACTGAACCATATTTTTCGTTCAGCTCACTGTCTGAGATATGGTCAGAAAATCGAGTACCCAAAACCAAGGCCAAACCAGTGGGGGTTAGGGTGGTTTGGCCCCCCTCCCCCAAGGAAATGTTTTTCTGACTCGTAAAAACGTAACAAAAATGGATATAAACAATTTTTTTATGCGTTTTTTTTTAGTTTTGAGTTTTTTTGTGTAACCCCCCCCCCCCCCAGAAAAAAATTCCTGGGTACGACCTAGCCCAAAGCCAATATGTCCAACCAAAACCAAGGCCGTTCCCAGGGGGGGGGGGAGGTCTCAAACCAATATGGACAACTTCGGTGGTTAAAATTGGTAGCCAAACCGAGTAACGTTTTATATGTAAGAAGAGCTTAGATTCCATATACTTATTAACTTAGTCTGGTCTGGCATTTTAGTTCCCAAAATTTTTACCCTCGTAATTGTAGTTTAGGATATGTAAATTTTTAGCTATGGTTTACAGGTGGTTCCTTAATTTTAAAGATAACTCAAGGAAAGGGTGATTAAATCAAACTTTCTCCTCTCTAGGCGAGTGTGCATAGTTTATTTCATGTGGAAGGGGCTGGGAGGTAAAATACGACTCAAATTTTTGCTGGAAATGGTAAAAAATTTCAACTCATTTTTTTGTTGGAAACAACATAAATTACATGGAAATTGTTAACATTTGTAGGACAAAACTAAAGATTCTGAATATAATCAATTCGTTCATAATGATGGTTCATATAAAATATACATTTTAATTACTTCTTATAAAGTAAAATAGCTGATAGCATAAGGAAAACAAAATCGGAAAGTTGAATCATTGCATTACATTTACATTAGAAAGTAAAGAAAGATGCAAGAGAAAAGAGTAAAAGAAAGAGATTATTTATGGTGATTTGTGGTAGGTTTACGCTTGGAAGATTATTTAACTTTATTTTTGCTCATTTTTGGTTCATTAGGGATCTTTACTTTTGTTAGAAAAACTTATTTTGTAGAATTTTTTTTGAAATTAAGTTTTATTAGTTTTTTATTGACATAATCTTTTTAATTGAAGAAGGAAACGTGGAAAAAGAGACTTGAAAAAGGAAACGTGGAAGAGAGAGAATTTTTAAAATCAAATATAAAAAGGAGCTAGTGGAAACACTGAATGCAGCATAATTAAAAAAGTTTTTGGGACATTTTAGAGGTCCTGATACATTGTAGCACATTTGGAAGTTTTTTTGTTCAATTCTATTGTTTGGTGTTTTTCGCTTTTGTTGACTTCTTTCAGACTCGGAGTAAATAAGTAATCGGATTAACGACGCTTCTTGACTACTAATGTCCCTGCGCCGGCCCTGAAGTTTGTCACTACAGCCGGGTAAGAGCTCTGGGTCCCTTGTTGCCAAGAAGGGATCAAACTCACTGCGCCACCACAGGACAAACAAACAAGATTGCCTTAACAAGGATTCTAGCTTAAAAGGGTCATCAACAACATTAACATCGGCACTACAGCCGAGGTTATCTTAGCACATCGACAGTCAGTTAAAAGTGTGAAAATTGTGCCATTTTAAAGGATGTTGGAGGCTATAGTACGAACAAGTGTGTGAATATTTACCCAAATTAAAAATTAAAGCAGTGTCTAAAAAGCGATGGTTTACCCATGACGAGGAAGTACTTCTCTGAAAACTCTTCGAATGGAACACAGACCCAATTTTTTTCTTCTACATCTTACAACTCTGATTTTACATCTTACTGCTCAGAATTTTCGTTTTTGCTCAATCAAAACGGTAGGATCTTAAAAACCCCTAATCTCAGTCACAGCTTCTAAATTTAAATTTTTCTGCGTAATAGGACATTGAACGCGTTGATGATATTTTCACCAAAGTTCTTAGACCACTGATCAGAGATGAATGAACGATGATTTTCTGGAAACGCAGCCTGAGAAGTAAGATAAGTCCTTGGACTCTCTTAAAAAACGTTTCCTGTCAAAAGATGCAAGATCTTACCAGATTGATTAACAAAAATAAGACTACTTTAATGTCTTGTATGGCTTACAAACTATCAATTAGGAAGGAAAAATGCAATTGAAAGTCTTACCTAATCCTGATCTGGGCTTCATTGGACACATTCTTGATATAAGCAAATTTGAAACACAGTGAAGAATGCTACCAATAAGGGCGGAAATGCCAAATATAAAATATGTCATTTGTCCTCCATATTTATTATATAAAATTCCCCCAAGAAAGCTACCCAGTGCTGTACCTAAAATATTATTGAATAAATTAACGATTGAAATAATTAAATAATAAATAATTTAAGTACGTATAAAACAATAACAATTTTGTCAAAATGATAAGTATATCTAATTTAATAGCAATTTAATACTCAAAACCTATTGAAATGTATGCACCTTCAATAGGGCATCATATAAAGAATCAATAGGTAGTTGCACAGACGTCGAAAGGGCATAGGTGCCACACACTTCCTCTAGTATTTGCAGACCAATTATCATAATAGTATTTTATTTCAAAGCTTTTCAGCCATATTTAAAAACTTATAAATACAACACTAAAACAGGTAGCAAAACATTAACTTATGCCGAAGCCCAGGGTTGCCACTAGGCCAAGAATAAAATCATTAAAATCTTGAGGGAAAAAACCCTAAATGAAGATAAAAATCCCTAAGTTTAAAATATCAATGCAGTTTTAATGAAACCATTAGAAAAGATGTAATTTTTGAACATATATGTCTTTAGAATGAGTTTGAGGCAGCTTTCCTTAGGAAAAAAGGATGTATTTTACATAGAGACAGAAACACTTGGTTGTTGACAATGATGGTGATGTCAGAGGCAAAGAATATAGTCATTGAACTGGGACAAAGATTACCGTGGTAAGAAATATATTGATGATGTGCCAGCTCCACTTACGGTAATAACGTTTGTGGGTGTATGCAATAGATTTTACAAACTTTCTGGTCAATTTCATCAGCTGATTTTATTCAATCAAAAATTCTCCTCAGATTGTCAGCTTAAAATTTCAATACCGACACTAATTTTATTCTGAATCAAGGGTTTTTGAGCCTTTTTTATTGAATTTTACCATATTCTTATGATTGTAAAGCATATCACTAATAAAATAAAAATCACTGAATTTTCAATAGTTACCCAAATGAAACCACTAGGTAAAAAAATGACCAGAACAAGCAAAAATCAATAGGGTTGGCAACCCTACCCAGGCTATATTATAACCACAGCGTCAATGAAAAAGCCAAGATTAATTACTGAAATGTCGTTTTTCTTTGATTTTAACGTCACAGTCCAACTACAGAAGTGTAGAAATGAAATATGCCACGAAATTGGTTTGAAAATCCTGTGCCTACATTAATTTGTTCCTTGTCTACTCTATTAATAATAATAATAATAATTTTATTTCAACCCTTCATACAAATACATGTAAATGCTCGAAGGAGTTATAAAAAAGAAAGAAAAAAAAGTAACAAAAATAAAATCATATAACGCTACAAAACAAAATTAAACTGCGATAACTGTGGAAAGGAGAAAAAAAACGAAATCAAAATCACGATTTTATGAACAAGACTAGCCAATGGAAAGTCGTGTTCTATTTCGACTTTTGAAAAGGGGTATACGACTCATGCATTTTCTTACTTAACTCAAAAATATAGTACCTCTGCGAAACATAAGAGTTTCTTAACCATATGGGAATTCCCAATAAATATTTTCAATACCGAAAAAAAATTGAACGAAATTGGTTACGTTCGGTTTTACTAAAGCAATTCCAGAAAGGGGCTAAAAAAAGACATGTGGCGCGAACATGGCGTTACAGAGACGACCGAGCGTAATTTTGTCAAATTGACCTTTAGTTCGTGCTAGCATACCGTAAGTTTTCCGCAGTTTTTCTTTAAGTGCTGCAATAACTAGATGTTTAGTAGCTTTGATAGAATTTCCATACCGGAGTCCGAGATACTCAAACTTATCCTTACGGAGAACTGTCTTCCCGCAAACATCAACAGCACGATTTGGCAATGTTTCGTCATTCAAAACGACGAATTCAGTCTTAGACGGCTCTATTGTTAGCTTAATATCACCAAGTGCAGACGACACGGCATTAATAGCTTTCTGTAAAGATTCTAAATTATCACTTTATGATATATGTCTTATATTATGTCTTTGTATCTTACACCTGATTTATCATAGAGATAGAAGAACTTGTGTCTCAAGCTTACCTTTTTTCCTAATTCCAAAAACTGACATTTTTGGGTTGGTAATAACCAACCCAAAAATGATGGCAAAAACCAACCCAAATTTACTTAGTTTTTAACAAATAAATTTGGTAAAAACCATATTTATTGTCGATATTGATTCCCCTCAATTAGTGACAGCAACAGCAACTGAACGTTGGTCAGGACGTTAATAAAAACAGCCTCTTGCTTCTTACCTTAGCATAACGACTAACGACATCTTAATTTTTATCAGGTTTAAGTGTCTAAAAATTTTTTGTGCCAACGCAAAACTGGGCCTAACTAATTATGTTGCATAATAACAATAGGACTCTATCTCAATGACTGATCAAAACAAACAAATTAGTACGATCCAAGGCCGTATCCCAAACTGTTGTTCGAGAAAGGGGATAATTTACAAAAATAATTCTCATTTGGGGGCGGGCCTTACCAAAAGGATGAAGAAGAAGGGGTTTACCCCACTGTGATTTTTCTAATGGTCTACAATACAGATGTTTTACCGTACTTTTAAGACCACTAGAAAATATCTCTTTTTTAAGACATAGTTTTTTTTAACTGGATTTTTAAGACCAATTCACTGGTTGGATCAATATTTCAGGGGAGGAGAGAAGAGGTCAAACTGGGTACCTCCAGCTTGACCTGGTCTTACTGGACCTGCTCTTTATCTACTAATACTGTATCTTGACTTTTGCCAAGTCTGTCCAAGAGTAAGGATAACTGTTGTTCCAGTCTTTCATCTTTTTCAATTTCAAAAATTTTGCCTAAAAGCATGAGAAATCAATCACTTTTATTATTTAAAATTTAACATTGTTACTTCAAAAAATAATAAACTGGAATAACAATTGACTCTGTAGCTATCCACACTTTTTATTTTACCGGAAAGTGTGACTATTATATGGCCTGGATGATTATTATGTGGCATGGACGACTATTATGTGGCCTGTAGGACTTCTATGAGGCCTGGATGACTTATGTGGCCAGCATGACTATTATGCGGCCAGAATGACTATTATGTGGCCAGAATGACTATTATGTGGCCTGTAGGACTTTTATGAGGCCTGGATGACTTATGTGGCCAGCATGACTATTATGCGGCCAGAATGACTATTATGTGGCCAGAATGACTATTATGTGGCCTGAAATAACGCTATTAATGCTTGTTATTGAATAGCTTCCCCACATTACAAAAAGAATAATCTACTGCTTGAAAGCTACTAAAAGTTTTAGTTAAGTTTGAGTATCAGGTTGGAGAAAAGACTGACTTGGGACTCTTGGCATTTAGGAAAAGGTAGAAACCCTATGATAAATTACCAATTTGGTCTTTTTAAAGATTTTTTTGAAATAGTAATCAGGACTTTCATGACCAATTTACAAGCTTAAGAAATATTTAAAAGCCTGAAAAGCCCGAATCGAGTTTTTTTTTTTCCAACCTGAAATTCAAACTTTATTAAAAACTTCATGTTGTTTTCAGGTAGTTTTTTTTTTGTTTTGTTAACAAATTTACTAAACACTTTAAGTTCTTTCATAAAAAAAAACGCACAAAAAAGTATGTTCCGAGCAGATAATCCCTACTGATCTTTGATGTTGCTTAAAGATTGAGTTACAATTCAAGTTCTAGAAAAAACACTCCGCGTGATCGATCAATCACAAATTCTACTATTTAAAATTGAACTCTATTAACTCGACAAAGTATAAACGGGACGCATAACTGGCGCTGTAATCGTCCATACTTTTGATTTTACCAAAAAATGTTGACTATTATGTGGCTTGGTCTACAAAAATACTAAATTTAAATATACCATTGAGAGTCAGTGATTTGAAGTAGAAACAGAATTAACTTACTGTAGTCTTTTTATAGCATGGATTGTAGTATATTCATAAAGGTAGTGAATGCTACTACACAACCAGGTAATATTTATAGACAGCATGGATGTTCAATTTACATAGATGGCAGCACCATATTCCCATATACAGATTATATATAACCCAGAATCTTTGCTTATATAAACTTATTTATTCATGTTTTAGCGCGGGCACGTATATTTACAAGCAGAGCCGCCGAGAGGGAGCCAGGGGAGAGAAAAACAGGGCTCTTGGTACAAAGAGGCCCTGGTTGAAACCTGACGATTTTTTTTTTTTTTTTGAGGATTTGTGGGCTATTTTCACATGATATGCCAGAGAGAAATTTAGTGGAAACTGCACCTAAATCAAGATTGGTAATTACACCCCTAAATCAAAAATATTGTAAAATGGCACTTTTACTGTAGCTTTCCTTTGTAAAAGTGTGCTATTATTAGAAAAACAATTTAAAAAATAGATATGGAAATGGACCGGGCTTTTAGATCTCATTCCCCCCCCCCTCTTTAAATCCCTCCCCTGTCTCACACATCAATACTTAAGACAAACAGAAATTCATTCCGTATTTGAGGTGGCTGTCCCTTCCTCAAACCTTGCTCTTCACAGTAAGTCTTGAAGCTCTTTAAAAATACTTCTCATTGAAATTCAACAGGCCTTGTGTTTGAGCAGCCTTTCTTAAACAATTGTAACAAAACCTCGAACTTTAGCGTAAATATCCAGGGTTGAGGAACGGACAGCCCCCTATCCATATACGAAATAATTTCAGTTCGTTTTAAGTTTTAATGTTGCTCCTTACTTGTCCCCCCCCCCCATATAAGGAATAATTTCTATTCGTTTTAAGTTTTGATATTGCTAATTACTTTCAGCAAAAAAATCAATTTAATTTCTGACAGTTTTTTCAAAAAATGCCAGGAAATCCTCTACGCTACCACCCCGGTGTAAAATTTCCCTTCGAGACATTTTTTCCCACGAAAGATTCTCCCTGTGGACAATTCGCATCCCCCCCCTCCCCGCAGAAAATCCTCTAAGAAATTTCTGTATATTTTCCAATAACAAATACAATATTTGAACGATAGAAAAATTGTACAACTTACAACCCTTTCCCCAGGGACTATGGGGGTCATGTAATACCCAAAGGCATTGTTATTGGATGTTTCAGTAAGCTGAATCAAATGGCTATCTCAAAATTTTGATCAGATATCTCTCCTGCTCTTCTTGGATAATTGGTTCAACACGATCACCCAAGGAAAAAAAAAAAAAAA
>JAQQPU010003798.1:44825-56502 GCA_029168905.1 Artemia sp. Kazakhstan ARC1039 | reverse complement strand
GGGACTGGCTGTCCCAAGTAGACCACAAGTCTTAGAAACTACAATAATATATAATAAAATACTTAGACACTTACAATGATAAGACAAGATTCCAAGGTATTTCTTAAAACAACGGACCAAAGGTCAGTCCGGCATAAAGTTAGTATCAGTCCAAATCTGCCCCTTCCCATAAAATGTATATTTTATACATTTTATCAACCACACCTTCCTTTAACCAACCGACGCAAATAGTTAGGAGAAGGTATTTCTCAATTTCCCGTTAAGCAGAAACTTGGCAGGATATATTCCTTATCTTAATAAAAAGTGGTATTTCTAAACTTCGTATTTGCGTCTTATATATTTTTAATAAATTAATAATTAACTAAATTAGAAAGCTTTACCAAAATACTACCCATTTAAAGAAGAATTGTCCCAATTCTCAATTTTTTACTTTTAAAACAACTTAATTTTGTCTACAGCTATTATGCTACCATCTTTGGGTCATTATGTGCATCTACCCTCAATGGGTTTCCTTAGGGTTATGTTTCTGGTCCAACATAGGCCATGTTCTTTTTTTGTAGAAGGATTTCAATTTGAAATTCATCCTTGTTTCTCTTTTTCTCTGTCTCTAGGACTGAAAAATACTCTTTTTACCCTTCTTCATATGTATCTTCTGTTTTAACTTGACCCTAAGTGGCTTCAGCATTATATTATTGGTTCTGCTTAAATTGGATTTCAAGTTATATTAGAAAAGTTTATGAATTATTTGAGTTTAAATTTGAATTCCCATTAATAATTTAATTTATCTGTGTGATGTGGTTGATATATCGTTTATTTTTCGTTTTAGAAATACCTTGTATAAATTACACAAAACATTTTTGGTTTTTAAATTTTCACATATTTTTCCAGCACACAGCATTTTCACATATTTCAATAATATAAGCCATTTGGGCTATGTAGCACATTCTCTAGGCCTAAATTAAGTTCTGATTTTATCTCACTTTCTGATGAACTTGTAGTAAAGTCTGTAATACTGCTATAGTTTCCAAAATATCAGTTGATCAATTATGGTTTGATTTCTGATGGTATGAGACGATAGTATCAGGATACATTTGAAGTTGCTTCAAAATTTGTTACTTTCCAAAAATGTGTCAAAATATGATTGAAAGAAAAATGGATCCGAAAGGATGCTACGAAAAATTTGATTTCCAAAAAAAACTATGGCTGTATCTAAAATAAATATTCACATTGGAATACACATAAAGCATAATTTGTTACCTATATATAGTAAAAAGAAAACACTCAAAATTTGTATGTATCACTGCATTCTTTTTTTAACGAAAGTTAATTACTTTTAATTACTTTCTCCTCTTTTTCCTCTTAATATATAATTATTAATCACTGAACAGATTGTTTCACAATAAAACTATATTTATGCGTGGACTCGATGTCAAACATTTATAAATTGCATTAAATCACTAGTTAAAACTTAAAGAAAATAAAAATATAGTATATATATACAAGCATTGTGTAATAGCTTACACAAGTATATATTTTTTTTTGCAAAACTGGATAGGATATTTAACTACTGGTTAGAACCTCAAAGCATTTAAAAAATAAAACACGGTATAGATTAGCATTGGAATTACTTCCAATTATTGTTTTGTTAATTGCTTATGAAGTATTAATGTAGAATACTTCTTGAATGATATAAAAATAAAAAAACACAAATACTCAATATATTAATTCATTATATTTACAGGGATAGTTTAGGTTACATATATATAAATTAACAGAAGTTATGTTGATGCATAACTTAATTGTTAAAAAACAATAAATAATTATTTACTCTAATAATTTATTTAATCACTGCAATATTTATTCTTTGTAAAACTTTTAAATAAGTCCGTCAAGACTTTTATATGATAAGTCCTAACTGCAATTAAAATATTTACAAAACGAAAGCAACTCCAACAAATAGATTTATGCACTATAACTGATAACTGTGATTAGCCTCTATATAAGGGCTTGGCAATAGTTCATATAACATGACTTTGCTCAAACTTTTCAGACTTTTGAGCTTTCTAATTCTTTTCGAATTTTCGGTACTTGAGACAGCTTTATAACGTTTTTGTCTGTAATCTCTCTTTTTTTCAGCTTTAATGTCCTTTTGGTATAAGGCTCCCTTTACAGCTTAGATCTGATAAGCTAAAAATTTTTGCTGTTCACCTTATACCTCTTATGCCATTATCAAATGACTTGGCCTGTACTCTGAAGGTTTGCTTACCAGGGCTGCCTTCTGGTAGCTCCTTCTAACGTTTCCAGGTCCTCTTGTCATCAGCTACAGCTAAAAGGACTATTATGAACCTGCACACACAATAATTAATTATTTATATTATTGCAACACTTTTTGATTTGTGGCCACAATTTTCTCTTGGGCTATTCTTTTTTCAGAAAAGTGGCCCTTCTGCAGAAAATACCTGGCCTTCATGGCACACAGTAATTTAGTTTTAGACATACAAGTGACAATGACTATTTTAACTTTCACTTTAACTTCCCAACTTTTAGTGGCCTTGTCTTAGGTTTCAACCTAACTTAAGTCCTTACGGATATTATGTGCCTTCTTTTAATTTTTCATGCCATGTTAGTCATTTTTCTGAATACGGCTCCCACATAAGAGAGCAAAATTTTTTCCTGTCTACTTGGAGCATTTCTCCAATATTTCTATTAATCTCGGCCCGCGTTAACCACTGTAACGGAGGCTCCGTAGAATTAATGCTACTTATTTTGTACCTATTTAGTACAATTTTCATACTAGTCTCGTTCGGTCAGTTCAATATATGCGTATAACAGAGTTTAACTGACTCCATTCAGCTTCTTCTCCTTTAATTTTGTCTGACTATATTTTCAACTTGAACCCTTCTGTTTTTTTTTATTCTTTATTTCAATGAAGCCTAAGGGTTTTTTTCAAGTCTTTTTCCGCTTTTTCAGTAAAATAGTTCCTTTTTTTAAAGCCTATATTTATATGTTTTATGTTTTTTTCAATAACCTTAACAAGTTTTTATGCTGATTGCCCTTCTATGGTCAAATTCATTATCTCCTTATTTTTAAGAGGTGGGGGGGGGTCTAATTTTTGCAACCTGTATTTTTTTTGACATTATTCAAGTTTTTCGGTCCAAAAGTGTTTGTGTTAGAAAATACTGTATTTATTCAGCTGATTTTTATAATATTTTTAGTTAATTTTTGCCCCGCATTTGCAAGTCCTCATTTCTTCATAAAAATGCAATTTTTAAGACATACTGGTTACGGATTTTATTTTAGTTTTAATTACGATCTTATTTTATTTGCCAAAGAGTGACAACAATTCTCTTTGCAAAGCTGCATAGCTTTGAATGCGATTTCCACTATCTGTGGTTTATTGATAAGCTTAAATCTGGGAACGTTGTATGAATGAATTTCTGTTCATTAATGCAAGTTTTTTTGTTGTGTAATGTTATATTTTATTTTCAAAGAAAAAGTGGATATGTTTAGTTTATGTTAGGGTTCAACGGCTTGGGATTTGGGTGTTTGGGTTGGCGCAGGTGAAAGCTAATTGTTTAAACTAGGATCTCCTGTGCCAATTCGTTTTCTCAGATCCAATACATTGCTAGAGATAAAATTCTTACCTTGAACTATTATTGCGGTTTTCTTGTGACGATGGGGTTAATTTTTGGCTTATTTTTAATAGATTTTGTCGTTCGCTTATACCTCCTGGTTAGTTTTTTTAGGTTATAATTTATTTTTATATCGCTTTTCGTTTCCTTTACCTAGCACTCTTTTGCTTTCTTAGCTTATTCTAAGTTTTGCTTAAACCTTTATAGCGCTTCTTTAAAATTTGTTTTTTTTTTCTTTTTACCATTTGTAACTAATAGAAAAATATTATATTAGACTATAACTAATTATAATAAGAATACAGCTAGCTTGTACATGTAGTGGCCACATAATGTAAACTCTTGCTGTTTTTCCCATTATATAATTTTAAAATTCTTCAAAAACAATTTTTTTTTAATTTTCCCCCCAAAATATATTTTTCAATATACATATCAAAAGAATCGCATTTTAATGGTGATTCTAAATATGTATAATTTAATTAGTTTCACAACACCTATTTATAAGTTACGTGGCCTTACTTAATTTCTTTTATGGAACGTAGCCTAATTCCTTTTGACAAGTCTTGTCATTACGCCATTTGCGAAGTTTTATCTCGTCTCGGAAACAAAAATTTTGCAGGAAGCTATGATGTCACTTCAGATTGGAACTTATTTCTTTTCTGGGAATCTTACGAGTATTTAGGCTAAAAAAGGTTAGTTTTGTACACATAAACCAAGTCTCCTAAACGGTAATCTGTTTTTTTGCTTGTTCGGTCATATTTTTCTTTTTGTTCTGTTTTCGCATCTTCCAGATTGTCTTTAACTTGTTCCATAGCTTTTTTCATTCGCATCACCATTTCGTGCTTATATTGGTCTAAGTTGTAATATATTCTACCATTTTGTATTTCATCTAAACAAATTCTGGGATCTTTTATATGTTGCAAAAAAATGGCGTTTCTTTTAAGGAACGTGAAAAAGCCGTATTTATTGCAAAGACTACAAATGGTAAATGTTCATCCCAATTTTCATTTTCCTCTCTTGCATGTATTCCCAGCATGTAAGCTAAATCCCTATGTTTTCGTTCAACCTTTCAATTAGCTGCGGCCATATAAGACGAGGTAAACCATCGTCTCACGCCCAGATATTCTGTAATTTCGTCTAATAATTAGGCTCTAAAACATGGCCCATTGTCACTAAGTAAAACTCTAGGAAAAATTCCTTGTTCCAGAAATAGGTGATTGACCAAAACTTTCGCAATGGTTTTTGTCTTTTCATCTTTAATTGGAAAAGCGTATAAATATGAGTTAAAATGGTCGACTACGGTTAGTACGCACCTGTTTCCTTTCCTGGAAACTGGTAAACTTCCTCCGGTTCCCCAAAATGTCTATTGACATAAGTTCTCCTATCCCTGAAGGGGTGGGGTAGAGACCTAATTCGGCCCTAGGGGTCTTTGGTGTCGACTTTTGTTTGGCACACTCTTGGCAGCTTTGTATGAAAGCTTTTACTTTTGAGTACATTTTTGGAAAATAAAAATTTCCTTTCAGCCTCCCTATAGTTTTTGCTTCTCCCATATGACAGCCAATCGTTGCATGTGCCATCTGTAAAATTTCTCCTTCCAGAGATTTTGGAATTACTGGAGAAATTTTTAAGTCATTATTTCTATATTCTTGCGATGGTCTATGATATCTTACCAAAAGATTTTTACTTTCGTCCAGATCAAAATTATCTAAGTCCTTTAAAAAATGTTTAAAGTTCTCTGGCAGTTCCGTTCCTTTTGATAAAAAGGATTTCATCGCTAAACAAAAACCATCTTTATCTCGATGATTCGAAATATTTTCATTAGACAATATTTCTAGCCCTTCCAGTTTGTTCTGGATGGTTGCTATCAAATTTCCTTCCGTATCTGTATTTCGTGACATATAGTCTGGTAAAATGTTTGTACGACCCTTTATATATATTGGGGTATATTAATATGCTTGTAGACGCAGTATCCACCGTGTCAGCCGGGCTGAAGTATTTTGCATCGTATGTAGCCAAATTAATGATTTTTGGTCTACTCGTAAAATAAATTTTTTTCCAAGTAAAAATTGTCGAAAATATTCTGTAAAAACTACAACTGCGAAACATTCCCTCTCAACTGTTGAATATGTTCTTTCTGCCTCCGACAGTGACCTACTGGCGTATTGAACTATTGATTCTACTCCTTCAGAATTTATGTTTAATAATATGGCTCCTATACCGTACCCCGAAGCATTTGTTTGCAAACAGAATTCTTGTGACAAATCTGGTAGTTTAAGTATTGGTGCCAGTAATAATTGCCTTTTTATTGCATTTAGCGCTTGTTTTGCGTCCGCTGGACATTCGAATTTACCTGATTTTTTCAAAAGGTTTGTCAAAGGTTGGGCTATTGTTGCTTAATTTTTAAAATATCGTCTGAAATGGCTTAACAAACCACAAACTGATCTGCAGCTTTTTTGATCTTTAGGAGGCTGTAAATTTTCTATGACTGTAAATTTTTCTGGATTTGGGGAAATAGTATCTTGGTTTATCAGGTGTCCAAGAAAAACTAATTTTGATACTACTATTTTTAACTTTTCTGGTTTTAATTTTAAGCCTGCTTTTTCAAACTTTTCCAGTATTTTTCTAAGTCCGACCAAGTGGTCTTCCAAGTTTTCATTAAACAAAATTACATCATCTAAATAAGCCAAGGTATCTGTTTTCTTCCTGGTTCGTTATCTTTTAACACCAAATTTATTAGTCGACTAAAACAATTTGGACTAAATGATAAGCCAAAAGGCATACGTTCAAATGTGAACGTTCTTCCATCGTCTAAGATTACTGTAGCTTTATGCTTTGTTTCTGCATCTAAAGCGACTTGCCAATATCCTGCTATTAAGTCAAAACTAGTGTAATATTTTGAACCTCCTAGCGAATCTAAAATCGTATCAATTCTTGGTAACTTGATCACGTCTTTTACCGTGGCGGCATTTAGTGCCCTAAAATCCATACATAATCTCCAGGTGTTATCTTTTTACCTGACTATTACTAGTGGAAAACACTAATCGCTAATACTTTCTTTAATTATTCCCTGATCTTCCATTTCTTTTATTTGGCTTTCTAGCCATGGGTTTAAATGATAAGGTGTTTTATGCGGTGACTTTTTGATTGGAGGGCCCTCTGTTGATATCTTGTGCGTAATTAAGTGAGTTAATCCGTAATCCGCTTTGTGTCTTGCAAAAGTCCATTTGAAATCCCAAAGAATATTTTCCAGCATAGTTTCTCCGTTTTCCGGTAAATGTTTTAAATCAAATTGTTGCAAAAAATCCGTTTTCGACATTCCATACTTTTCTTGTGGTTGCGGTTTTAATGCGGATAAATATTCGTGGCTAGTGAAGTTTACGCTTAATTTTGGACTATTTAGAGATTTTATTTCAGAATTTGAAATCTTTTCCACTGATCCAAGTTCTATTTGGTTCAGTTTTATTTTATTATTACTTAGATTTGATAGTTTTAAGTATGTTATACCATTTTCAATTTTTATAACTTGATTTTCCACGAAAATCAATGGGTATTCTTTTATGGTGTATCCTCCTATCATGGCATCCATTGTTTTAACCTTTCCTTCTTTTGCATTTAATGTCGCTAGAACTTGAGCTGTCGTTCCCCCTTCTATTGTGATTTTTCCGCTTATTTTTAGGTTATAATTTGAATCGTCACTTTCGTTATCTGTTGTTACGCAAATTTGCCTATTATTTTTATTTGCCTGGCTTATGGTTATTGTATCGGATATGGATTCCCATACGATCCCAAATTTTCTGATGGCATCTACTCCTAGAATACAAGGAAATGGTAGCTGCTTGCATATTATTACTGTTACTGTTATTTCTTTATCCCCTGTGCTATATTTTAATGGACATTCTCCCAAGATTGTCAGCCTGTGCCCTGTCACTGATGTCAGGGTATTCTGGCATCTGCTTACGCGATTTTTGACACTAGGAGGAAACCTCTTAAAAACTCCCTCTCGAATTAATGATTTAGGTGCACCTGTATCTAGTAAACAAGGTAAATTTTGAAAACACTCAATTTTAAAACAACGCAAAATCGGTAGACTATTACTATTTGCATTTGTATCGCAACATTCTAAACTGTATAGGGGTCTTTGTAGGGAAACAGCTCTGTTGATCCTTACAGGCTGGTTTCTCCGTTTAAATGCCCACTGTTTGGCCAAAAGTTTCTGGGATTATTCCAGTTATCTTCAGCATTGTTACTTTGACCCTGGGTAATATTAACCGTTTGCCTCCTATGCCTAAATTCAGGAATATTATTAGGTGTTTGCCAAGTATTATTTGTTCCCTGCCTTCCTAAATTTCTGCCCCCCTGCGTTCTGAACTGGTGTTTTGTCTTGTACGGCTGGCCTTCTTTGGGTATTTTACGCCAGCAATCTGCCGCATAGTGATTTGGTTTGCCACAATAATAGCAATTGAATCTTTTCCTATATTGCTTGGTAATTTGCCCTTCCTCATGGGGTCTATACCTATTTCTATATATTCTTGACCTGCCAACATTTGCTCTATAATTTTCCTCGGGAGGAGGAGGTGGGTGTCCATAATACTTGGTATTCCAAGTCGTTAAGGATCTAATACCATGGGATTGGTCTTCAAATGGGGAGGGGTCAGTCCATGGTGGGAATGTTTGGCCTTCCTCGTGCCTTTTTGGTTCACGATTTGGCTCCTCAAAGTTCATCCCCTTCTGTTCCCTTGCATATTTTTTACTTTCTTTGGCTCCTGTGTTATTTATTGACATCTGATCAAACCTTTTCATAGCTTCGTCAATTTTTACATCTGTTTCGACTAGTATTATAGCCTGCTCTAAATTTTCAGGTTTCCGTGTTAATATTAGTCTTAATAACTTTTTTGGTAGCCCTTGGGTAAAAGTATGTAGTTGTACTTTCTGTACTGTCTCGTCATTTCCGCCTTTCTCTAATGGTAAACACACGGATCTACAAATTTTGTCTTTATATTCCCTGATACTAGTTGAGGTATTGAATGTCACTACCTCTGTTCTTAGCCTCTCGGAGATGCTTGTCTCTATGAATCTTGTTTTAAAAGATTCAATTAGAGTACTGATGTCCTTGGGCTCTTTTTCCTTAATTGCCTCAAAATGTTTAAGGGCGCTTCCCTTTAATCTGGCTGCAACGCATTGCTCTTTGACCTTATCCTCAAACGCTTCAGTTAGTTCGTCGAAATTTTTTAATTTTTTGATAAACTCATCTACGTCTGAATTTCCCGCGTATTCTGGTATAATTTTTGCAATTTCAAGTACTGTTGACAGGGAAGTAATTTTTTCCTCTGGTAAAGCCATTTTATTTCAAACTACTATTTTTATCTAACCCTCTCGACCCAGTTTTTCCAACGGCCATCAGTTGTTGTGAAGTGTATTTTATGGTATTTGGGTGGTGTATTCGTATATGCCTTAATTTCTCCCTTTGTAGGGGAGGTAAACTCTGCCCCTAAGGTAATTAAACTTTGGTAGCGTGCCTTAGGCTAAGACTGGACTAATGAGGCGTACCGACTCGGTATGTTCGAGGGGCTAAAGGTAGATCGTAGAGAGGTTGTCTAAAATACAATACTTTTATTCATTTAACATATAGTAATTCCTGATATAGATATTCTACTGGGACTGGCTGTCCCAAGTAGACCACAAGTCTTAGAAACTACAATAAAATATAATAAGATACTTAGACACTTACAATGATAAGACAAGATTCCAAGGTATTTCTAAAAACAACGGACCAGTGGTCAGTCCGGCATAAAGTTAGTATCAGTCAAAATCTGCCCCTTCCCATAAAATGTATCTTTTATACATTTTATCAACCACACCTTCCTTTAACCAACCGACGCAAATAGCTAGGAAGTGGTATTCCTCAATTTCCCGTTAAGCAGAAACTTGGCAGGATATATTCCTTATCTTAATAAAAAGTGGTATTTCTAAACTTCGTATTTGCGTCTTATATATTTTTACTAAATTAATAATTAAATAAATTAGAAAGCTTTACCACATAGTTCTGTTTTTAGAGTCAGAAATAATTAGATGGCAACTAGTTCCCTTCCCTCCGCCAACAGTTTTCCCCAAATGTGTCCAATCGAATTTTTGAAATTTTTTGTCCAAAATAGACCAAAGATCACATAAAAAAAACCTCAGAGGTTTACGCAGCCCCCCAGAACCCGGGTCAAGTGTTGTAAATATTGCCCCGAGACATATTAAGTGTTTTGTGGAAGGACTTGACTTGGCTTGCTTTATTTACTACTAATTACAAAATAAACTATATACAAGCAACCGCCCGGTGAAGGCTCGAAAAGCCTGATTAAAGACGTTTGCAATCCTTTAATTCTCAACCTTTTGCAAATTTCAATTAAAAAAAAAAAAAAAAAAAAAAAAAAAAAAAAAAAAAAAAAAAAAAAACCTGAACACTCTCTCAATTAAACATTAATACCAAAAACTATGAAAAAAAGAAAAAAAAACTAAGACATTAATAATGACAATAATAATAAATTACTTCCCCTCTCCCAATAAATGTTTTTTTATTTTTACTTTAAAGGACCCAATGTGTTCAGCTTCCCGAACGCCAACTGGGATATCATTCCAAATAGCCGGAGCCAAATACCGAATTCCGAAACCTGCACGTGTGGTGTCTCGATACTCAACCGTAAAATTTTTCGCTTCTCTAGTCGCATACCTGTGGAGTGAACTATTTACGCGAAAAAAAATTGTAAAAACTGGAGGACATACATCATTCCAACATCTATAGGCAAAAATAGCAGCTTGGTAATCGCGAATCTGACCAATGTTAAGCACTCTTAATTTTTTGAAACATGACGCGGTATCATTCACATTTTCTATATAATTCCCAAGAAGACGTACCGTTTTATTTTGTAAAATCTGCACTCTTTTGAAATTTTCATAAAAATTGCTAGACCAAATGACACAACCATAAGAAATATAAGGCGCAACAATACTATGATACAATAATAAAAGAACCGATAATAGTAAAAAATGCTTCAAATGACGCCAAATTCCCAGACCTCTAGCAACTTTAGCTGCAACAAGATCACTATGGTGCTTCCAAGACAAATTACAATCAAGCTGGAAGCCCAAATAACGCACCTCATGCACCTGTGACAAAGGCTTACCATTAAAAAATATCTCTCCATCAACACTCGGAGGCTTAACAACTCTCCTAAAAATCATAAAATTAGTTTTTTTAACATTCACTGACAAAAGGCTGAAACGTGTAAATACATAAAATGACTTTAAAACCCTATTTACTTTCAACAATAGATCATCAATTATTCGACTAGACATAGTCAAAGCAGTATCATCCACGAAAGTCGTGATAAAACACTCCGGTAAGTAAAAACGCATTGAATCAACATACACAAGGTACAGAAGTGGTCCCAAGACAGATCCCTGAGGTACACCACACTTAACTTGATAGGGAGAAGAAAATGCATCATTTAAAACAACTTGAATAGATCTTCCACTTAAAAAACTATCAAACCATTTCAGATAATTACCACGAACTCCAAGGGACTGTAGACGTTTGAGTAAAATTTCAAAATCCACTGTATCAAACGCCTTTCTAAAATCAATAAAAACAGTCAAAGGAATTTCACCACGTTCAAAGCATCTATTTACAATATCACAGAGAGAATGCACGGCGTCCGACGTCGAGTGACCTTTCCTAAAGCCGAACTGAGTTTCACTTAACATCCCTGTTTTCGTAAGGTAATCATATAGCCTTTTATGCACAATTTTTTCAAATATTTTTGAAAACAGGGGAAGGATTGATATAGGTCTGTAATTTTCAATATCTAGTTTAGACCCACCTTTATGGAGAGGGATGACTTTTGCCCTTTTAAGCGCATCGGGGAATACCCCAGTTTCCAGGGAAAGATTGATTATGTGAACGAGACATGGTATTAAATAACACATCACTGATTTAAAAGCCTTCAAATTAATTCCATCTGTCCCTGCTGAATTAGATTTGATTGTTTTCACAACCTTCAGAA
>JAQQPU010003798.1:0-44425 GCA_029168905.1 Artemia sp. Kazakhstan ARC1039 | reverse complement strand
AAAAAAAAAAAACCAACAAAACAAACAAACCAAAAACAAAAAACAATTTATTAACAATATTTTATTTTAAACTTATGGGAGCTTACTCCTGGCTCTACAGGGCCCGATATCCCTCCCTCCCCAGAAAAAATTTCAATGTTTGATAGATGATGGGAGCTGGCCCTCCCTCCATGGCCCGAAACTTCCCCAAACAAACTTGTTAACGTCATTTTATTCCAAAAATCATGGGAGCGGACTGCTGGCTCTCCCTCAATGCCCCTCCCCTATCCAATAAAACTTATTAACGTGATACTATTCCCAAAATTACTGAAAGTCAGTTTATTAGCTCTTCCCAAAACTGTTCAAGACACCTATATTCTTCACTACAAACAAGAGTTTGGCTACTGCCCGTTTCCCTAACGGTAAAAGCATTAGGCCTGCTGGGTATTTGGTGCTTCACTAAAATGAGTTTTATTACAAATACTTTCCTTTGTACTTATTACAACATTGAAAATAAGATGAAAATTGCAGTGAAACCAGACCAGAATTCACCAATAGGCCTATTAGGCCCTGTGGTTTTCACTATTCCCGAAGTTTTGGGGATTTCCCCGAAAATCTTACAAAAAAAGAACGGCAAAAACGCTTTGGCCTAGAAGTGACAAAACTTTAAATTTGGCCCTGAGTGAAACAATATTTTGAGCTAGTGAGCTTTCCGAAATTAATATCATTATATGTCGAATATTCAGTTTAATTTTATTAGTCCTTGCCAAGACTGTTAATTTATTTTGGAATACAAAAATTATTTTGAAATAGGGAATTTAGAAAGACTCGAAACTTTGGCAATCAAAAACGAACAAAAATTTATTAGAAAAGAATTTTCCGAAAAAGAATTTATATAAAGAAAAGTAAAGGCCATATTAAACATAAGATCAGAAGAACTAGAAACCTTCAATAAGTAAAACTCAAAACGAACAGAAATTAAATGAACAAAGATACAAAAAAACATACAACAGGTACTAATATAAATGAATAAATAAATCTAAAAACAAGCAAAGTTTAAATTTAATATGCACATCAAGCTTAAAACGAACAAAAATATTTTGCTATAGAAGTATAAAGAAAACCCAAAGCGAACAGAAATTAAATAAACAATTATAGCAAACAAACATACAATAGGTGCTAATAGTAATGAATAAATAAATCTTAAAATGAGTGAAACTTAAATTGAATATGCAAATCAAGCAAGAAATGAACAAAAATAACTACAAACAATTGCTTGGGTTTTGCCTCCTTCTCTCACTGTAAAATTCTGAAACCTACTGTGTCATTGGCGCTTTACTGAAAACCATATGTGTCTCGAATGGTGTGAGTGTAACTGAACCACCGTGTAATTGAACCACAAGCAACCGAACACCTGTAACTGAACCACCGTGTAACTGAACCACCATGTAACGGAACCACCGTGCAACTGAACCCCTGTATAACTGAACCCCTGTACAACTGAACCCTTATGTAACTGAACCACCAGGCAACTGAACCCCATTTAACTAAACCCTCGTGCAACTAAACCCCCATGCAACTCCACCCCCGTGTAACTGAACTCCCGTGCAACTGAACCACCGTGCAATTAAACCACCGTGCAATTGAACCACCGTGCAACTGAACCACCGTGGAACTGAACCACCATTCAATTGAACCACCGTGCAACTGAACCACCATGCAACTAAGCTCTGGTGTAACTGAACCATCGTTCAACTGAACCACTGAACTCAGTTTTCCAGTATCCTAGAAATATGAGGCAATATAATTGGGTAAAAACCAAATTAGAATTTTTACATGTTCAACCTTGTTGGAAATGTTTGTTTCATAAGGTCATGATATAAACGCCTTTCAAGATCATTCATAAAAAATCTTTGTTTTATTTTTGGAAAAAAAGTAGATCCGATGTCACAAACCATTAAAGCTGATTTTATTTCTCTTTTTTTTCAGATAAATCAGACCTTTCTGGACGTTAAGTAATAAACGTATGTGTTTAAAATATTTGACCTTTGTCAATCTAAATAACGAATTTTGATCAGATGTCTTTGAGGAGATTACAGCTAAAAAGGATATGGGAGGGTGACTGGTGCCCTCCAGCCCTTTTTTTCAACATTCCTTCAACATGCCCAGAAAGTTTAAACTTCATACCCTCATGTTTATACCCTCAGCTGTTCTCGACACATTGCAGATACGTAGTCTTGTAAAACTAGATGCACAAAGTACCTCTTGATTTAGTTGAAGATGCTCCTAAACATTTTCCGAACGATGTGATGGCTCATACCATCAGCCATTGTAGATATTGCCGGTATTTCCTTTTCACAACCAATTAAGGAAAAAATGTCTTTTGATTGTGTTTGGCCTTCTTCTTGACATTTCCCTAAGGTTTGACCTTAATGCTCCATGCTTTTTTTTATTTGTAGGATCAAGCATGCCCTCTCTTCTTGTTAAAAAAAAACACCTTGTATGTTAACAATAGGCAACTTGCATAACTTACAGCCCTTGCACCAAGGGCTAGGGGTTGTGAACCCTGGAGACATAGTAATCTAACCTTTGATCTGTTATAAATAAAATGGTCATCTCAAAATTATCAATCGGATGTATTTGGAAACAAAAGTTGGGGGTGGAAGCCTTTCGATCACTTTTAACTCTTAAAAAGTGCACTGGAACTTTTGATTTCTAATCGAATGAGCAACCCCCCCTCCCCAAGTTCATACATGAAAACCTTATTTTTTAAAATTGAGCAACTAGCTTAACTTACAGCCTTTGCTCCAGGAGCTGCTGGTGGGGTTGTTAACCCCAGAAGCATAGTTTTTTTTTACCCTTAGACTATCTTTTTTTTTATCGGATGCATATGGGAGAAAATGGCGGTTAAGAGGGAGAGACTAGTTATCCCCTGATTACCTTCGATTTTCAAAATTGAACCTAAAATTTTAATTTCCAATCGAATGAGCCTTCTCCAAAGTTTGTATGACCATCCCTTTTATAAAATCCTTAAATTGTAACAATGGGTAACTTGCAATAACCTACAGCCCTTGCCCCTTGGACTGTGGGGGATTTTGTTAATCACGCTTATTAATCAAATTTTGTTGTTCAATAGGATATTGAAAGTTTTAGTGCCTTTTTTAAAAGTAAAAAGTGATTGAAGAACAACCAGCCCCCCCCCGGACGGGGAAATGCTGTGGTGTGGAAATACCTCCGGGAAATACCACCTCGCGAAATATACTCCCCCCCTGGAAAATACATACCTGTGAAAAATTTCCCCCCAAAAAATACCCCTTGCGGTTGGTTGGTATCCAATCACTTTCGACACATGAAAAAAGACTAGAACTGCCTGGGGATTATAACTAATTTTTACCTCCATCCTCCGCTCATCTCTCCTCAAGAGCTGATTCTGTATTTATCCGAAGGTTCAATGAGAGTTGAGATGTATTGGCATTAAATTGTACCCTTTGAGGTATCGCCCTCTCTCCCTAGCTAAAAAACAATCACAGAACCCCATTCCAGAAGTTTAAGTAACTTTTTAAGTTTTGTAATTTGTCCATGGCTTACAGATAGTGTTTGTTATTCGGAAACATACGGACATTTTTCGCATGGGAGTCTTCTGAAGGGGGGGGGGGAGTTTCTGGAGTATTTTCCATGAGATAAAGATTTTTGCACGGAGAGGGGGGGGCAAGGCTTACACAGAAATTCCTCTTTTCCACTTTCCTTAGCACTTCTCAGCCAAAATAGAAAATAACAGAACCCAAATAAAATATTCCATTTTGGAAAACCATATTTTCCGCGAGGAGGTATTCTCTAGGGGAGGGTCTTCGTTGGAGAGGAGGGGGGTAAATTCCTACACCCGTAGACAGGGACAAGACGAACGGAACCCCAGTAACAGACATAAAAAAAGGATAAAATAAATCTGGCTTTAAGAGTTTGTGACGTCCGATTTTCTTTGTTTTTGTGACAACAAAATCGAGCTTTTTTTTACTAATCATCCTGACAGTCATTTATATTATGACTTTAAAAAGCAAACAATTCCAACAAGGTTGAACATGTTAAGATTCTAACTTGTGTTTTACCCAATGTAAGTACGGTGTTTGAAATGCACGAGAGTTCAGTTATACGAGGTTTCAGTTGCACCGTGGTTCAGTTGCACGGTGGTTCAGTTGCATGGTGATTCAGTTGCACGGTGGTCCAGTTGCACGGTGGTTCAGTTGTACGGTTGTTCATTTACACGCGGTTTAGTTAAATGGGGTGTAGTTGCACAGGAGTTTAGTTGCACGAGGGTTCAGTTACACGAGGATTCAGTTACACGGTGGCTCAGTTCACGGGGGTTTAGTTGCACGGTGGTTCAGTTGTGTTGTGGTTCATCTGCACGGTGGTTCAGTTAAACGGTGGTTCAGTTGCACCGTGATACAGATACAGTGGTTCAGTTGTTTGGGGTTCAGTTACACGGTGGTTCAGTTGCAATGGAACCGTCTTGAATAGTCTTGGAAAGCATTATACACGCTTTCCAAACATTCAGCATTATAGTAAAAACTAGCATTATATCAAACATTCAGTTTTATTCTATCTGTACTTTCCCAAAACAGCTCAAAACATGCGTCGATTATTTATTAGTTTCACTGTAATGTAAGCAACCCCTGAAAATAAGAAACCTCAAGCTTATCAGACACACAATTCAGAAATTTGAAGTCCTTTGATTGTGTTTACCGACAGAACCAAGTTCAAGAATTGAGATTTTTTGTCTGCAGTTCTTTGATCTCTTAAGGACGTTACACAGACATATTATTATATCTTGTTTTAGCTTCTCAAGCACAGGATGCTGTCAATGCTCCCAGCGTTGGCCTCAATGTTCCCAATGCTGTTCCAGTAATAAATGAAGGAAAGGAAGCAGAGGAAGAATCCGATATGGAGTCATTTATCCAGGCTTTACAAGAATCTCTTAGTAAGTTTCTATAATAGGACCGTTTGTTTGGCTAATCAATCTGCTAAGATCTTACATCTTTTTACGAAAATACAATTTTAAGAAACTCTAGCAGCTCCAATCTTACTTCCCAGACCGTAGTTTTTTGGCAAATCGAAGTTCATTTTGCTCTGATCAGTGGTCTAACGACTTTGACAGGAGAATCAATGGAGTTGATTCAATAACAAAATTGGCAGAAAAATTGAAAGTTGTGCGCTTTCGACCGATACCAGTGAGGTTTGAGATCTTACTATTTAGTTTAAAGGGGTAAAAATAATCTGAGCAAAATGATGTATGATGAGGGATCTAACATCGTAGCAAATTAATTTGCCAAAAAGCGGATTTAATTATCAGTTATTTATGCCTCCAAACATGTTTATAATAAATAAAGTTTTATTCAAAAATGAGCGTCACAGCTGAGCTTTTCAAAAGCAAATAGATTATATTCTACTTCTAATTAAATAAAAAAAAAGTTTTTTCAACTGAAAGTAAGGAGCAACATTAAAACTTAAAACGAAAAGAAATTATTACGTATATAAGGGGGCTCGCCCCCTAGTCAATACCTTGCTCTTTACGGTAAAGTTCGAATTTTGTTTGAATCACAAACCCCTGAATCACAAGGGACGTTTAATTAGAATAGATAGCTCTTTTGAAAGTAGAAAAAAATGCGTAAAGAGTGAGGTGTTGACTACGGGTGAACCCCCTCAAATACGTAATAATTTCTGTTCGTTTTAAGCTTTAATGTAGCTCCTTACTTTCAATTGAAAAAACTTGTTTTTTTTTATTTAATTTCTGATCGTTTTTTAAATAATGCTGGGAAATCCGGCGTCCCTTTCATAGAAATGGCCCTTCCCCAAAGGAAACATTCTCCATGGAAAGATCCTCCCATGTAACCCCTGATCCACCCCCCCCCCAGGGACGTACGCAGAGGGGCCTCCGGGCCCACCCTCCCAGACATCTCACAATTTTTTCATTTTCCCATAATTTTCTGATTTTCCTCACAGAATAATGGGTTTGAAGGATTAGGCCCCCCCGGAAACAAATTCCTGCGTACTTGCCTGCCCCCCCACCAGAAAAAAACCACTCCTGAAAACGTCTGTATACTTCCCAATAACCAATACTACATGTAAACAATGGGCAAAGTTCATAACTTACAGCCCTTCCCCTGGGAACTTCGGTGGATTAAGTCATCCTCAAAGACATATTTATTAGATTTTTGACTATGCTGAACAAAATGGGTATATCAAAATTTTTATCGGGTGACTTCGGGACAAAAATGAGGGTGGGAGGGGGCAAAGTTTCCATCCAATTTTTGGTCACTTAAAAAGTGCACTATAACTTTTAATTTCCGTTGGAATGAACCCTCTCACGATATTCTAGGACTACTGGATTGATACGGTCAAACCCTGGGGAAAAAAAACACGCATCCATGATCTTTCTTCTGGCAAAAAAACAAAATTCCATATTTTTGCAGATAGGAGCTTTAAACATCTACAGTAGGGTTTTCTGTAACGCTGAATCTGATGGTTTGATTTTCATTCAGATTCTATCACTTTTAGGGGTATTTCCCCCTTTTTCAGAAAATAAGACAGATTTTTTAGGCTCGTAACTTTTGATGGGTAAGAACATGATGAAACTTATATATTTGAAATCAGCATAAAAATCCAATTCTTTTGATGTATCTACTGGTATCAAAATTCCGTTTTTTAGATTTTCTGAGCCGGGTCACTCCTTACTTACAGTTCGTTAACACGAACTGTTTGAAAAGTGTGTCGTCAAAGAACTTGCCTAATTAACTTTGTTTTGAAAGAAATCAGAGGCAGCGCTCTAGGGTTGCCTGATTAAAGAGTCAAATGTCCTATTTCATTTTTTGGTCACTCCGCATAGGGGTGATCGTAGAAACTAGTGGGGGCTTATTCAATCGAAAATATAAAGCTATAGTACCATCTTTGGGAATTGAAAGTAGTTTGAGGGCAACCAGCTCCACCTCCTTCCCATTTTTGCTATCCAGCCCCAATATCCCTCTAAGACCTCCTGTCAAAAATTTGAGATATCATTCTGTTAAAAATATTCGAAAGGTCCCAAAACGTATGCCTCCATACTTTAAAAGTAAAGGCCAAAAAGTAAAAGTAAAGATAGCATGACCATTAGAGACCCTGGGGCAAGGGTCGTAAGAAACACAAATTGTAAATTACTTATACAGAGGTTTTAACCCTACTGTAGAAGTTTCAAGCTCCTATCTGCAAACATATGGATTTTTTTTACCAGAAGAAAGATCGCGGATGCGTGTTTATTTGTTTTTTTTCCCAGGGTAGTCGCATCGACCTAGTGGTCGTAGAATATCGGGAAAGGGCTTATTCAAACGGAAATTAAAAGTTCTAGTTCCCGTCTTAAGCGACCAAAAGGATTGGAGGGCAACAAAGCCGACTCCCACACCTTTTTTTTGTCCAAAATCGTCCGATAAAAATTTCGAGATAGCCATTTTGTTCAACATAATAGAAAGGCCTGATAACTATGCCTTTGGAGATAACATGACCTCCCCCAGCCCCAATTTTTTACGTATAGTATTTGTTACTGGGAAATATGCATACATTTTTCGCATGGGGAGAGGGCAAATTTTCTGCTAGGGGAATTTCAACAGGGAACCTTGTCCATGGGGAGGGAAGTTTTCAGGGGGTGAACTGTTCAGAGGAAATTATACTCTGGGGAATTAGCCAGAATTCCTATACGGAATTCTTTTTATATGTCTTGCTTTCCCTTTAGCGACTCAATTTTATGTGTTGAGATGTTGAGGATAATTGTCCCGTGTAAATTTTCACTAGGATTGATTTGTCTAGATGATATTTATGTGGGAAGAGGGTATTTTTCAATGGAAGTGGAGCCAGATTTCCTGGCACTATTTTAAAAAACGATCAGAAACTAAATAAAAAAAGTTTTTCCAACTGAAAGTAAGGACCAACATTAAAACTTAAACGAACAGAAAGTATTACGTATATTAGAGGGGTTGCACCCTCCTCAAAACCTCTCTCTTGACGCTAAAGTTTGAATTGGGTCGTAATTCCTTAAGAACGACTCCTGAAACACAAGGGTCGTTTAATTAGAACAATAAGAAGCTTTTTTAAAACTACTAAAAAACTTTAGTGTGAAGAGTGAGGTGTTGAAGAGGGGGAAATTCCCCTCCTATGCTTTATAATTTCTGTTCGTTTTAAGTTTTAATGTTGATCCTTACTTTCATTTAAATCTTTAAAAATATTTATTTAATCTTTAGAAAGATACAAAAACCATCTTTTCTTTATCGGTTCGAAATTTATTTCCTAAGTGAGTGAACGTGACCCCAATTCGGAAGATCAAACAGTTCGTGGTAGCGAACTGTAAGTAAGGAGTGACCCGGCTCAATAGTAACCGAAATTCTAAAAAAAACGAAATTTTGATCCGAGTAGATGCATCAAAAGAATAAAATTTTTATGCTGACTTCAAATATATAAGTTTCATCAAGTTTAGTCTTACCCATCAAAAGTTACGAGCCTGAAAAAATTTGTCTTATTTTCAGAAAAAGGGGAAAACATCCCCTAAAAGTGATAGAATCTTAATCAAACCATTAGATTCAGCGTAACAGAAAACCCTACTGTAGATGTTTCAAGCTTTTATCTGCAAAAATGTGGAATTTTATATTTGTTGCAAAGTAGAAAGACCACGGATGCGTGTTTATTTGTTGTTGTTTTTTTCCAGGGATGACCGTATTGAACCAGTAGTCCTAGAATATCGTTAGAGGGCTCATTCGAACAGAAATTAATAGTTGTAGTGCCCTTTTTAACTGACCAAAAAAATGGAGGGTAACTTGGCCCCCTCCCACACTTGTTTTTTTCCCAAAGTCACACGATAAAAATTTTGAGATGGCCATTTTCTTAGCATAGTCGAAAATCTAATAAATATGTCTTTGAGGATGACTTAATCCCCCATAGTTTCTGGGGGAAGGGCTGCAAGTTATGAACTTTGCCCATTGTTTACATACAGTATTGGTTATTGGGAAATATTCAAGTATACAGACGTTTCCAGGAGGGATTTTTTTCTGGTGGGAAGGGGGGTCGGAGGAGAGGGTTACATGGGAGGATCTTTCCATGGAGGATGTTTCCTTGGGGGAAGTGACATTACTATGAAAGGCTGCCGGATCCCCCAGCACTATTTAAAAACCCATCAGAAATTAAATAAAAATAATTTTTTTTCAACTGAAAGTAAGGAGCAACATTAAAACTTAAAACGAACAGAAGTTATTACATATATGAGGGGATTCGCCCCCTAGTCAATACCTCACTCTTTACGCTAAGGTTTTTAGTACTTTCTAAAGAGCTATCTATTCTAAACAAACGGCGTTTCTGATTCAGGGGTCTATGATTCGAGCAAAATTCGAACTCAAATTTTGAAAAAATTATCAGTGTTTAAAATTTGAATTACAATCCAACATTTTAGTTCTTGATGTGAACACACAAAAAAAATGGACAGCAATGCATTTTTCTTGAATGATATGTCAGCTGCAATTAAATTTCGGAATGAGTAATAATATTTAAAGGTGATGAAATAATGAAGAACAATAAGACAAATATAAAAAATTTCTAAAATGCTTAACATGCCCCCCTCCTCCCTCTTCTCAAGTGAAGCGTACGAAAAAAAGAAAATCCGAAATTTAAGTCAAATTTTAGACAAAGCGTGTGCATTATCTTTGGATCCTCCCAATTCCAGACATAGATCAATAATTTGATCTATCAAAATTATTGACCATTAACTCCAATTCCAAACATAGTATCTGCATTATCAATGGATTTTCCAGGACGAGTTTCAATCTCAAAATCAAATTATTGCAGCTCAGCCGACCCTCTTTTAGTCATTCGGTTCATTTTGGTAATGCATCGGAAAAGTTCGTACCAGATCTTCGTCCTATACGGTCAAGATCTACTTTTTTTACCAGGTGACTGGCTGATGAAGCGACGAAGCAAATTCTTCCTTGGCCCTTTAAGCTCGACCTTGTCATTTATCGGATCATTTGAGAACTTTTAAGGCCCTCTCCAGAAGACATTTAGCTTGCTGCTGCCTTCTGGCAAAGTAGCAGCACCTCTTAACCAATCATGAATTGTGTTGGCTTCTTCTTCCGGCCGTACCAGAGATTTCTCGTACCAGCTGTCGATAATTTGGTTTTGTAAGCAATTTGGTGAAACTTAAACTTAGCTAACTTGTTCTTAATGCCATACGGTCCTGATAGGGTGACCTTAGAGATCACCCTATCTCGTCCATTATAAGCTATTTTAGTTTCTGTGGCCAAAGTATTTAGAATTGATGAGGCGGTCCCAAGAGCGCCGGCAGAAAATTTTCCAGGGGGAGCGGGGCAGATACCAAAATGAAAATGGTGGTTGAATCACAGGGAATATATTTCAGGATATTTTTTTTTGTAGGAATAAGTTTATTTTTAAATACTTTTAGGAAAAACTCTCGAATAAAAAGAGCAATTAAATTGCATGCAAAATGAAACAAAATACGGTAAATTTTAAACGAAAGGGATTCCTGGCAAAGGGATCAATTTATTTAATAAATAATATATTTAATTATTATGCAGTTAATCTTAAAAGAAAATCACTCAAACCAAAATTATAGAAATATTTATTGCTTCCGTAAATTACAACAGATGTAGACTTGCATTTATGCAATTTCCTACGCCTTGGAATAGTTCATAGAAAGAGTTGAGATTCTTAATAATTATCCTGTATGTAGCATAACCCGCAGTATTGGTTTTTTATGCTGATTTTAAATATATAAAATTCTTTCAGTTTATTGCTACCCACCCAAAACTAAAAATCTTCGAAAAATTTTCCTGGTTTTTGAAAAAAGGGGAAACATCCCCCAAAAAGCAAGCAATCTAATCAAAAAATCCCTTTATTAGATATGTCATATCAGAGAACCCTATCGTAGAGGTTTCAAGCTCCAGTCTTCATAATTTGGAGTTTCGTATTGTTTTTCAGAAGAAACATAGTCAATGTATGTTTATTTGTTTTGCTTTTCCCCGGGGTTGACCGTATCAAACCGAAGGTCCAAGATAATTGGGAGCTAGCTCATTCAAACGTCAATTTAAAGTTCTTTTTTTAGTGGCCATACAGGTTGGACCAGGGAAAAGTCCTGTTTTCTGCCATTTTAGGGCACCAAACTACGACTTTACCCCAAAGAGGACGAATTTGCAATCAACTTAAAATTCTGAGACGCTAATTGACTTAAAAGTATCAATAAGTATATTTTAGGCTTCCCAGTTGCAAAATAAGTAATGCCACGCGCTGGCAGTACTGGATTCAACCAAATTGATTCACTTTGTTTTTAATGAAATTAGGCTACGTTCGGTGATCTATAATTGCGTATAGGCTATAATGAGGGGCGGGGTGAGTCATGGTTTAGGTGGGGATAGGGTAGATTCCTAACAAAAGTACATTTTAATGGACAAACTACTTACTCTCCATAAGGCTTCAGATAAATATTGAAAGAGGTAGGAGGAAGTAGGAATTAATCAAAATGATTCCCTACACCGCTAAATTGCTACATTCCAATATCTACCAGCACAAAGGGGGGAAAGGCGAGGCAGGCCATCATCAGCCCCACCAGGAAATTTCTTTGGGGTGACAAATATTGCGAGGAACTTAGTTTTCAGCAATTTGTAAATGGTAATATTTTTCTTTTACTATTTATAAGAAGTGCTTCAATGTATTTAAACAAATGTATATAATCTATTTATCGATAAGAAAATCCTATTGTAGAGGTTGTGATGGCTTCAGTTATGTAGAAGATCAAAAGTGTCACAGAATTTCCATCCATACAAACAATAATACTCCTTTTCATCCAACCGAAATTCTTTAGTAGTAATATTAACAAGGACTTTTTACCAAAATTGCTATTCATCCCCAATCATTTAAGTAAATTCAAATTTTATCCAAGACTAAATTGCAAATTTAAACGTAGGACGGTAATAATAAACATACAGTTTTAAATTTACACATTTTAAAAGCAATTAACCAGGGATTTAAGGGACCGGTACCTCGAATTATATCTTGGTTGGGCCTGGGCATGATTTGGAAAACAATCAGAAATTGAATAAAAAAAGAGGTTTTTGACAGAAAGCAAGAAACAGATTTCAAACCTATTTGAACAGATTATTCTTTAGATGAAGGGTGTCTCATCCTTAGCTCCCTACTCTTTACTGAGAAGTTTGGCTTTTGTCCAAATTTTTAAATAAAACTTGCAGTTGGAAAAAAAGAATATTTTTCAAAGCCCTAAAAACTTTGGTTAATGAGCAAGGTGTTGAGAAGAGGGCAATCCCCCTTATATACAGAGTAATTTAAATGTGTTTTAAGTTTTAAACTTGCTCCTTACTGTAGTTGAAAAACCTTTTCTATTTTTTTAATTACAATTCATGAAACTGTAAAGTTTTATGAATACAATAATTTTGTTAGGCCTACCGCAGAAAAAAAACTATCAATATTCTTATGATCTTTGTTTGGATTTTGATGGGTAATTAAACAGCTCATGGTAACAAACTGTAAGTAAGGAGCGACCTGGCTTAATAATAACCTAAACTTTAAAATCGGAATTTTGATACCAATAGATATATCAAAAGGATTGGCTTATTATGCTGATTCCAAATATATATGTTTCATTAAGTTTAGTTATACTGATCAAAAGCTACGAACCTGAGGAAATTTGTGATTTTCGAAAAAAGAGGGAAATTTCCCCTAGAAGTCACAGAATTTTAATGAAAATTATACCAACAGATTCAGCGTATCAAAGAAGTCTACTGTAGAGGTTTCAAGCTCCTATCTTTAAAAATGTGAAACTTAATAATTTTTGCCAGAAGAAAGGTCACGGATGCGTGTTTTTTTGTTGTTTTTTTTTCGTTTTGTTTTTCCTCAGGGATGATTGTATCGACTCAGTGGGCCTAGCATGTCGGTAGAGGGCTCATTCTAACGGAAAAGAAAAGTTCTAGTGCCCTTTTTAAGTGTCCAAAAAAATTAAGGGATAACATATTCAGATTCAGACATTTTAATTAATACAAAAACAACTCAATATAACAACAAGTCGAACTAAAGCAAAAAAAAACGCTTGAAAAAGTGACCGGTTGGATATCATGCATGCCAATTCATCATACCAATTCAACTGAAAAAAGGGGATAACAAGAATAATAATTAAGATTAACTATAAAAGAATAAAAGCAAAATATAAAAAATTTATACAAAAAAAAGAAAAAAAAATCTTCTCTCGAACATTTAACACTACCAAACTCCTGAAAAGATATGATTTTTAATACGGGTTTTAAGTTGCGGCACACTTACAGCTTTACGAACGGAATCTGGGAAAGAATTCCGAACTGACGGGCCCGAATTCCGAACTGATGTGTATGGTCACATGACTTGCTCTCATTTGGTTCCGTGGCTCAGATGCAAAACTATCCGCACCCCTAGTCGAATAATCGTGATAAAACGAATTAGGCTTAAAAATATTCATAAAGTATCTGGTGCAAGACCATTCAGACACTGAAATACAAATACTCCAATTTGATAATTTCTTATTTCACCAACCTTTAAAATTTTAAACTTTCTAAAAAGTGATTCAGTGCTATCCATTCTGCAGAAAATGAACTCTTCTAAAATTGCAACTAAAATTACTCGCCGAAATCAAACAATCATAATTTATATAAGGCGCTATTAAGAAAAAATACAATAAAAGCAGAATTTTCAAAGGTAAAAAAATTTGAAAACGGTTCACAACTCCAAGTCCTCTCGCCAGTTTGTATGCTATGATGTTGCAGTGTTTTCTCCAACTCAAGTTTTGATCCAGGATGAATCCCAGATATCAGATCTCTTCGACTTGTGAGAGTCTTTATGCCTAAAAAACACATCCTTTCCAATAAAATCTTAATATTAACAGTGTTGAAAGCCTTTCTAAAATCGATAAAAACACCCATGCACTGCTCACCTTTCTCAATTGCTGAGTTAATTTTTCCCAGAAGATGCTGGACTGCCTTTGACGTCGAATGTACTTTCCTGAAGCCAAATTGACCATCGTTAAAACAGATTTTCGTCAGATACTCGTAAAGCCGGTGATGCCCTCTTTTCCATAGAAATATTGACAAGGTACACGAGAACAGGAAGCAAATAAACCAGCACTGACTTGAGCATTCTAAGGCTCATTCCATCAACTCCTGCACTGTTTGACTCAATCGTGCTAACAATTTTGCGTACCTCCTCTTCAGTACAAGGCTGGAAATTCACTTCGAAATCTCTTCCTCGCTCATCCACAAAAATGCTTGATTCAGAAACATGGGAGTTCCTTGTTTTGTTTTGAATTTGCAGCCAATTTCAGACAAATATTGTCCAAATGCGTTGCAGATTTCCTTAGTTTCTTCCAAGGTCTTATTGTTTATTACGATTTTTGGCTCTGATCGCTTCGTAGATACTTTCTTCAAATACATTTACAAAACATGATTTCTTTTTTGCCTTCTTAGGGCATTTGGCCTATTTCTGAGCTCTTTATACATTACATGGAGCTCATTATTCTGCAGATGATTCAGATGCTCCTCACTCGCCCGATTTCTCATATTAAACAGATTAAGCAGTTCATCATCACAACATGGCTTTCTCGGTTTATTCTTTCTGGGGTTTATTTCTTTAAGCGGACACGTGCTATCATAAATATTTGACATTATTTGGTTAAACTTTTCAAATGCTTCAGACGGATGATCATCATTCAGTACTGTTTCTCAATTAATAACACTAATTTGTTCTTCAAAGTTATTCAAATTAACTGGCTTCAGTTCACGCATTGGTATTTTATTCTTTCTATTATTTTTCTTCACTTCAGAATTCAAATGTAATACAACCGGAAGATGGTCGGAGGCTGGGCTTATAACAACAGAGCAGCACGCTTTACTTAGTATCTTCGAAGACACAAACACATTATCGATGAGGGTTTCCGAATGATCCGTGATTCTCGTTGGAATGCTCACGGTCGGGTATAAATCAAATCATTTGACATCTTCAGGCTCAAAACATCCAAATTCGGCCCGCGCATATTTAACAAATCAAAATTAAAGTCTCCCATACATATAAACCCCTGAATAGATCTATTTACCTTTGCATCAAGACATCCAAATCCTTCAGCAAACTCATCAAATGATGCACTTGGTGGCTGGTAAACAACAGTAAAAATAGATGCTAGATTTTCAAACTGAATTTCTATACTAATGTTTCTATCTTACCTTCCTTCCAAATGTCCAAATCCTTTCCAATTTTCCAATTTAAATCCTGTCGTACAATGAAAGCCAGGCCTCCACGTCCCATTGACGAATGACTTCGAGCAATCACTTCATAACCTGGAAAGTTAAAGGACGAGAAAATGGTATCTTTGCCCAAAAATGTTTCACATATTGCCATTATATGTAAATTATTGGATCGGGAAATAAAATCAAAATCTCACGGCAAGAAGACGTTAAATGACAATTCCATGTACATGCATGAAATCCAGACCGGTCTAACTCCTCCAAAGCTGATAACTGGCGATATTTACTATCAAGAGATGGACGAAAACTAATCAAATCACTCAATCTTCCGCGTAAACTACTACTCATATCAACTTAATTAAAAAAAAACTATAATTCATCCCTTTTCCGCGCTCAAACGGGACGATATTTATGCTCATAAGAAAGAAAAAATAACCGACAAAATAAGAATTAAGAGCAATATATAACATCTTAACGAGATAAACACAATCAAACTACTCATAAACAACAAACAAGTCGCAATCTGAAAGCGAGTTAATTCTACGAGCAGCTCGCTTACCCGGAAGCATTACGAGGGCCTGGCCACGATCTGACCATGCATTTTTCAGACCAAACTTGTCTCTCGCGGCACTCAGAATATCGCAACAGCGCTTGGCTAGAGACTCAGACAAAAAGATTCTCGAACCAGCCAATTTTGATTTACTCGCAAACACATAGGTAGATAATCTCACGAACACTGGTGCAACTTTATCGTTTGCCGACCCTAAATTATTCAACTTCGACCTGTAAACCATTCCAAAATCACAATTGGAGATATCAGAAAGCCCCAGCTTTTGCGAGGCTATATTCAGAATGGTCAACTTCAAGTCAACACCCGGCTGCTGCTTAACACCATGAAACGCGAACTAGAGCTGTTTTTCTTGTTCATAATCATCTATTTTTACTTCTAATTTTGCAATTCGGTTCTCTAAATTTTAATCAGTCCTTTGATATTCTTTACTGACACCAAAAATTGCTCCAGCTTCGGATTGAACTCAAGCGACACTGACGAGTATATTTCACTCACGATTGTCTCAACAGAAGTTTTCAGAGTTTGGTCGTTTCCGCACTTATCTTAAACTTGCTTAGTAATCGCGCTCATCATTGATTCTTTTGTCTTTGCGATTTCTTCCTCAGTTACGCCTATTTTAGCAAGCAAATCAGTGGTAGATGGTTGAAAAGAAACTTTCTTTTTTTTCAAAAAGAAAAAGCGGTTTCCAAACGAAAAAGTTTTGGAAACCGTCTTATAAATGTCTGGCTTTTGGTTAACCTCTTTAAACGCACTTCCAACATTTTTATTAGTTTTTTAGATGCTTCACGGTAATTGTCCTCAAACGAGATAAGACTATTCTCCGTGAGGCGCGACTCTGTGCGATCTCTATACGCAAAAACTAAGTAGTTGAAAATTCCTTTTTTAGCATTTGAAACTTGGATAATTCGTACCGGTCACACCGGGAATCTTTTGAAATTCGCTAACGCAAGCTGGAACTGATGAAATTTTGACATTACTTCGCTACTACGAGAAAAATCAAGAACGATCAACTTATCTTTTAGTGGGCACTAGTGCAGGCCAACGGCAGCAGTGGCAATCAGCAATTGACGGCTGGCCCGGTCGTCCACGGTACCTGCGTTGTTATTCTCTACCGTACTCTAGCATCCTTATTCAGCTAATCCAAAATAATTCAAACGTCACTCAAATTAATAGGACACTGAAATAGGCCTTCAAAAATCAAACCATTTCAGTCTGAAAATTTTTGCTTTTCACTTGAGAAACGAATATTAAAAATTTCCAAAAATAAAGTATAGTTGAAAGGCGCAATAGCTGTGTCTCTGGAGGTAAAATGACCCCCTACAGCCCGTGGGGAAAGGTTTTTGAGTTATAAGATTTGCCAATTGTTTACGTATAGTATTTGTTATTGGGAAGTATTCATACATTTTTTGGCTAGGGAGGGGAGGACGAATTTGCTGCTGGGAGAATGTTGCACGAGAGAGTTCTCCATGGAAAGGGAAGTTTCCAGGGGGTTAACTTTCCAGGGAAAGTTTTACACTGGTTGAATTTGCCAGAATTCCTATACGAGATTTCTTTATAAGTCGTGCTTTCTCTTTACCGATTCAATTTTAAGAGTGGAGATGCCACGCGTAAATTTTGTCAGGATTCAATTGTCCAGAGGATATTCCTGTGGGGAAGGGATATTTTTCCGTGGAGGTGGAGCCAGATATCCTGGCGTTATTTACAGAAATGATTCGAAATTAAATTTAAGGAAACAAATTTTTTCAGCAGAAAGTAAGGAGCAACATTAAAACCTAAAACGAACAGAAATCATTACGTATATGGGGGGGGGGGTTACCCCCTCCTCAACACCTCGCTGTTTACGCTAAAGTTTAAATTTTGTCCCAATTCTTTAAAAACGATTCCTGAAACACAAGGGTTGTTGAATTAGAACAACAAGTAATTTTTTTTTTAAGTGCCGAAAAACTTTAGCGTGAAGATCGAGGTGTTGAGGAGGGGGTAACCCCCCTCGTATACGTAATGATTTCTGTTCGGTTTAAGTTTTAATGTTGCTCCTCACTTTCCGTAAAACAAAAAAATGTATTTAATGAAGCTTAGAGACAAACATTTTTCTAAAGGCAATGGAAAAAGTATGTCAATTAAAGTAAAAGTATATAAAAATGAAAAAAGGTAGTAATTACAAAAAATACACTAAACAATAGCCTAATTACAAAACCTGAGATATAAACTCCCAGGCTTCGGTTCTGATGAGCTTGGGCGGATTTTTTTTTAGCAATATCGACAGTCTTGAACTTGGTTATCAAACACCTAAATATTTAATGCCTTTAGACTACTCCGTGTTTGTAAAAAGTAACGCATTATCAAAGTAGTTTGTTTAAAGTAAAACATTAAAACTAAGATTAAGAAAATCAAAGAAAATTTTTTATTCAATATTTGTAGTTTAATTTTGAATACAAAAAAACAAATATATTTGACACCTTTATGCTTCTTAACCTTAAAAATTTTATATCTTTTTCAAAGTAACACAGAGATGCATACAATCACTCCTGAAAAAAAAATGATAATAAAACCCAGAAAATGTATCCATTAAGGGGGAAAATACAGAAATTCCCAGCATTCCGTTCAAGGGAAACATTTCTGATAATAGTGGTTTCATATATCAGCTCATGGGTTCTTTTGCAATGCCAGAAAAATTGGCGGCATATTTATTTTTTTTTTTTTTTACCGAAATTGCCCCTTATTAATTGTTTTCTATAACTATACGAACTTTCTCGTGTACTAACAACTGCACTAATTACTAATAAACAAATACATATTCAGGATAACCATAAAAAGCTGATTCTTTGATTTAATGTTATCAATAGTTAGGCTCATATACTTTCGTTATTGACAAGGATCGTTGTTTACTTACCATTCATTGCTATGAAGAATTTGATTTTTTTGCCTCAACCAAATCACATAGAAAAAATGTTTGTGCAAAACCAGAAAGAGGTCACTCAGTCACAAATTATAACATTATACTTTTCTTATTAGGGGTCAAAATCCATTGGCAGGCAGCCAAAAATGGGGCAACACACATTTTCCCCAAGGTTTTCCCCTATTCTGCTCTCTTTCCTTTGGTTTCCTTATAATTACTTCTAAGTCCCAAATTTCCAGGGGGACCCTGCCCCCCCCCCTGCCGGAACCCATGTGTGGTCTTAACTACCATAACTTGTAGAGGTTGACTAGGCGATCTAAATAAATGACATAAAACTGAAATCCGACACCTACTTTCCTGAAAATCTTAGAAAAACGATTTAACGTTCCCCAGTTTTTTTTTACCAGAGATAGGAATATTCATTTTTAATGGAACTTATATCATCACGAAGTATGTGTTTTGTTTTTCAATTAAAAAATCAGAATTTTCTTTTTAAAGTTCAGGAAAGGGCAGTACCTTAAAATTATCTAGCGTACCTGCTCAGAAATGCTAAAAATTAGTTCAAAGGAATCAACATTTCAGTAATTTAGCAGCTCTTGGAGCTCTCTGTGGTGCCAGCGCTTTGATTGACAAACTTGCCGACAAATTCAACTGTCTTTTTAGTCAAATCTAACAGTCAAGCCACAAATTATCGATAGCTTCTGATAATAGCTAGTCCATTGGAAGGGTTAGCTAATAGACCCTTTGTCTTGTGACATTCAGTCAACGCTGAGGCTCGCAGAATGAGTTTTAAGGTACTATATCATATTAAGTAGATGGTGTGTTTACCACCGACAATGGTTTGCTGTCGTTGGACTCCCGAGATTCTTTCAAAAGATCCAAGACTTAATGAGGACTTTCGCCATATATTACTTCAAATTGGGAGAATTCACTTAGATGAGTCGTCTCTCTGTTTGTGGGCGTACAAATGACAGGAAAATCCTTAAACAGTGCGATTTAGGGCATTTAAATTTTTTAAGGAGTTTAAGGAGGGAAAATGTGGCATTTGCACGTTTTAAGATGTCATTAATATGACAATCCCATTTTAAGTCGCTAGAGATGGTAACGCCCAGTAATTTCATAGTGGTAACAGACATTTCAGGGGGGATTGGACAGGAGAAAGAAGGAGGAGTTTTAAGGAAATTAATAGTAAGAACAGTTGACTTTAAAGGGTTGACTTTCATATCATCAGTAAGAGCTTCGGCTGATATCGATTCCAAGATGTACATTGGGTTGCTTTTGGAATTTTTGGAACATGTCTCTAAGACAGTTAGATCATCAACGAATTTCCATCTATCCGGGAAATAAACACCAAGGTTGTTTATCATTGTAAGAAATAAAATTGGACCTAAGAGGGTTCCTTGGGGCACACCATTATAAATTGGGAAGGGATCAGAATATACATTCAGGTATTTCACGACTTGCGTTCTGTTAGAGAGGAAAGACACAATTATTCTAATTAAATAAGGGTCAACTTGAAAGTCATTAGATAGCTTTTCTAATAGTATATTGTGGTTGATTAAATCAAAAGCTTTTTGCAAGTCAACAGCGATAACATTGAGCCAGGTATTGGGTTTTTCGAGTGTCTTGCATATTGTGTCCATAAGGTGAACAAGATAGTGGGTAGTAGATGTAGTGCGTAGGTTTCCGAATTGTCTTTGGTCAACATTTGGGATTATTTGATGATGTCGGAATCCTCTGAAACCCAGAGAAAGCTGGGTCTCAAAACCATGCTCGATGAGCATGCTCGATGATGCTCGAATGATGCTCGATGATGCGGTTACTCAAGCAAATTGCATTGGCTTGAAAGTCATTAGAGGAAAGAAAAAATTTATGGCAATAAATCACCGTGCTTCTTTTTCGCTAACTGTAAGTCAAGAACAGTTGTATCAGGTCAACAACTTCACGTACCTCGGCAGCCCAGCTTAGTACTGATGGATCATCAGTTGCCCATATTAAACAGCGATTGCAGAAAGTAAAGACGGTCTTTGCTTTCCTCAGAAAACCAGAAACCTCAGAAACCTCAGAAATTCATGTACGAACTAAAGTTCGAGTCTACCTGGCTTTGGTTCGAACAATCATTCTTTATGGATGTGAAACTTGGTCAGTAAAGTGGCTACATGAAAGTGCACTGAAGGTGTCAGAGCATACCTGTCAGCATAGTATCCTCAAGATAAACCTGAGTGATTGCATAGCAAACGTGGATATATAACGAATGTGTTGTATAAAGAGATGTGTTGCCATCACGATCAAGGAGCGTAAAATGAAATGGTTGGACCAAGTACTACCGAGGCGAACAGATTACTTGCCTCGCCGAGTCCTTCTAGCAGAGTCCCTCAACTCATGGAAGAAATACCAAGGAGGACAGCGGAAAACGTGATGGAATTTGGTTAAATTAGATCTTGAACCTATTGGGGGCTCAGAATGTTCGGTCACAGATGGACAACCCAATGGCTCCCACTTGCAAAGCACCTGGAAGCAGACCGTACTACTTGGTCTAAACATGTCACGAAGATCCTTGATGCCGGGGAAGGTGAAAACACCCGATTATCACCACATGTTAAATAGCATTCATATTCAATAGCCGTCTAAGGTACATGTAACAGTTTTACAGATTAATTTATGTGCAAAATCTAATGAGAAAAAATAATAATAAGTAGCCAAAATTGAAAGACCATTTACCTAGTGAAAACGATAAAACAAGACTGGTGAAAATATTGCATTCATGAAAAAATCCACACTTCCACCCTCCCTCCCCGGCCAAAAAACAAGAACAACAATAAAATCAGAGAAATAAGACAAGTTTTGGTAAAAAATTTTTCGTTCCTTAGCTAGGTAGAAATTGAACACACCACACGATTCGTCTTTTTATGCTCTTCCTATATATATACAAGTTGCTTCCTTCGCAGATTTTATTTTGAGCCCTTAAAAAGAAACTGAAAGTGACACCTCGCTCCTTATTATTTGCCAGCAGATAATAGTGACCAAAATACTGAAAACTACTTTAAAACAATGATATATACTTACTTATTTCAATAAAAAAGGATTTCACTGCTTCTCTTAACTCCCAAACCCTTATGGATAAAAATACAGTCTACTATAAACATTCCCACTATTTTTTAAAATGGCGCCACTTTTTTCCTCCCGCCGGCTCATTGGTGTTTGCCGTAAAATACTAGATAAAGAAAGTCAGGCTATTGAAAATATACTTTGAGTACATAGACTGTATATTTATCTATCATGTGGAGCAAGTTTTTGTCGTTGTGGTTGTTGTAGGTAAAGTGAAATGATACAGTTCTATAAATGAAATAAGTAAGTATTTATGATCATTTTAGGGTAGTTTTCAGAATTTCTGGTAACCATTTTCTACTAAGGAACAAGGTGTCAATTTAAGGGTCCCTTAATGGGCTCAAAATAAAATTTGATCAGGAAAGGATTAGTAAGGAAAGGATTAGTATACTTGGAAAGACCAAAAAAAAGATGAGTATCTTCATCTTCTCCATAGTGATGGCTATCTCCTATACAGCTAAGTAATGGGAAAAACTCAAAATTTACCCAAGTCTCTCACACGCCGTCGGTCATTTGATTTCAGAAGCCCCAAATATGCGTGTATAATTTGAAACTTCCCACAATTACCTGCAGATTTGTCTGAAGGACTTCTTGTGATAAGTCCCGAAATTCAAGCCTTAATTGGCTTTTAATTGGCAAATAGCCATTATTCTTGAATATTCTGGCCTAGAAACGTATGCAAAAGGGGAGAAAACTTAGTCACGCCTTCCGCTCCCCAATATTTTGATACTTTTAAGAATCACATTTTCCCCATTGAATGGTCATGATATATTTTATAAAGTTATACAAAACGATGACCTTCATGTAACAGACCATACTTCTTTCTGCATGACGTTAAAGTTGAAAGTGCGAAGACCTGCTTACCTACATGCTTTATTATGTGATATATAAAAGGATGCTATGTTTTCAGCCTCAATAGGCTTAGAGGTGTTTCAGGCTTATATCATTTCGCAAAAAAAAAGAAAAAAGTACCATTGTATCAATTTAATGGAAGCAAATCTCGGATTTCGCAATCTTCTTTAAATAAATGGATTTCTGTGGCAATATTTATGTTTTCTTTTTTATTAAGCTTAGGGGCGAAGGGCTTTCTGAAAACGCAACTGCAAATGGATTCTGATTAAAAATGTTGAACGTATATTTCAGACAAAGAAGAAGCTACAGAGGAAGCGGCAGAGAACAATGAAAATGAGAAGCTTTTGAGGAACCTAGCTACAGATGATGGAGAAATGCCAGACAAGAAAACAAGCGATCCTGTCATCGATGGTCTTATTGGTAAATATTTAAAACTTACATCACCAATTTTAGTAAAGAGCTATAATGTTAAGATTCAATTTTAGTTTCATTTTACATTTTATTTGAGTATATGGTCAATTACCAAAGACATTAAAACTGAAATCTGATTCTCTAAATTTGGCAAGTGGAAACACGTCTTTAAGAATTAGGAATACCCGAAAACTCAATCTTTAATGAAGAAGACGCCCATATGAAGTTATGTAGTTTCACACTTAGCGGGGGCCAAGTTTGAAAGTAAGGAAAGGGTGTGAAAAATCAGCGAAAAAATATATCATCATGGAGCTCTAAAAACTGTAGCTTTCTTGATTGCCATAACAAAAGATGAACGCTGAAAAAAAAATCCAATTTATGCTTTAATATGTACATTATTAAAATTATTCAAGATTAAATCAGGGGCATAATTTCTTCAATATCCTGGGGGGGGGGGGGGGAGTTAGAGCCAATTTCCAAAATCAAGTGAAAATGACAGTAAAAACTAAAAAATAAGCCATTTGATACCATAAGGGTACTATTTAGTACTTAAAAAGCACTATAAAGGTACTTTGTAGTATAATATGAAGGTAACTTATAGTACTATCGAGGTAAATATATACTAAGAACTGATCTGTTTCTGTTGGTACTTGAATTATGCAGGTTTAAGTTAGTTTTGACAAGATTTGGGAAGACACTAAATTTCTGCGAGGGGAGGGGGGAACTGAAATCTAGGGCGACGGACATTTAGACAATCCTACTTTGTTATATTCACCCATATAGTTGCTTGTTGACATATCAGCATACGTTTTATTTTTGTGATTAAAAAATAATCACTTTTAGTGCTTAATTTTTACATATACCCACTAGCCTATATTTCTTCAATAGCCCTATGGAACAGGAGCATTCCAAATAAAAGCAAAGAGCTATATTAAACAAAAAATTAGCAGAAATAAAGTCAAATAATTTCCCAGGTGTAAAACTACCACAAATCACCATCAATAAATAAATGAAACCCAAAACAAAAAGAAATTACAATAAATAACTGAGTTAAATTCAAAACGAGCAGAAGCTAAGATGAGTAGGGCAGACGTCCCCCATGCCTTGTAAAGACTAGAACCTAACTTGTATTTTACTGAAAACCATCCTTATTTCGATCTGAATGTTTCTATTTCTCATTTCAGTCAGCCCTAATCATCTTAGTTTCTGCTCGTTTTAAGTTTGAATCGTTTATTTATTGTCATTTCTGTTCTTTTCAGGTTTTATTTATTTATTGAATGTCATTTGTGGTAGTTGAACGCTTGGAAAATTATTTGACTTTATTTCTGCTCATTTTGCGTCTAATGTAGCTCTTTATTTTTCTTTGAAATACTGCTTCTGTGATTTTTTTTAAAATTAATTTCTGTTTGTTTTTTACTGACATAGTTTTTTTCATTGGTAAAACCATTGGTAAAACGAATGGGCATGCGGTGGTATTCTCCAATAAACCCCTGAAGGGTTTGCTTCCCTGCCCGTAGAGCTTGAGAGCGGTTGGTACCGCAAGGTTCCGACTCCTGCCCTTATTGGGGTCGCCACCACCCTTGCTGAGGTTAAGTATGAGGTCTTATGACCGCTCCATATCTGATGAGGCAAAGTCTGTCTTAGGAGTTCTTTTGTCTGCTATTTGGGCTAGCTACCCATTCAGCCGGTATTACAATATACCTCTACCTTTAAGGCACGAGCGGATCATCAGGCAGTATTACCGCAAAGACTGGGATGGTCTGCATAACTTCTTATCGGCAAACCGTGGAGTAAATTTTCAAAACAAGCCCCACATAAAGCAGCGAAATTTCACGAAAAAGCAATTACAGAGGCCATTGAGCAATTCGTCCCATCACAAACATTAAAAGGCTCATCTCGAGATAAGTCTTGGTCCAATTCTGATTGCAGAAGGGCAACCAGGGTTGGAAAGAAGGCTCACCTTGCGCCTCCTTTTCGCCCGCAAACACCAGAGCCCAAGCGGGGTCAGTAATGGCCTCTTCCTCTGGTCATCAAGGCAATCAGCTTCCCGTTCCCTCACCCTTGTCTCAAGGAACGCAGCCAATTGCAGTCAACAACCAAAACGACCTACCCCAATCGACAGAAATTTCTTTCCAAATTTCGGACGAACCGTGCAGCTACTGCCAATCACCGGTTAGAGAGGAAGCTACGGCTATTAGATGCTTTTTTTGTGGATAGCTGGAGCATACCGCTTGTAGAGGAATCAAAGCTAATCTCTTCCTTGTAATCAAGATGCACCAGCGGAATTCGACCCTTCTCAAGTACCAAAGCTGCCAAAGAGTGCCAAAGCTGCTGTAAAAGAAGTGACTCTTACTTGCAGCTGAAGCTAAGGGAAAGCCTTCAAACAGGTGGTACTCCGTTCTCGCAACGAGTAGCGCTTGCACCTCATCAAACCGCAAACCCAGCTCCCTGTACAACATCAGCCAGCCAACAAACGCTTCTCGACTCTAGCTCTACAGTCGATGCCCTGCTCAAATCAGAAAACAAAAAAAAGACTGAGGTAAGAGAAGCAAACAAACTTTGTTGTGTTTGGACTCCCAGAATCAAAGTCCGTGTCTGACAAAGAGACTGTGATGAAACTAATGGCAGGGAACGACCTGGGTGCAGAACTGCAAGTTAACAACATATCCGAAACCCTGAGAATAGGAGCCTAAAGAGAAGGCAGAAAGCCTCGTCTACTGGTGGTCAAGCTCAAGAAAAATTCGTCCGATTGCCTCGAAAAGCGAAACAAGATAGTAAAGTGCGCCCGAAACCTTAGAAGTTCAGCTGACAACTTCATGAAATCGAATATTTTCATAAACCCTGATCTTACACCAATACAAAGAGCTAATCAAGCTGCAAAGCGTCAAGCTAGAAGGTTGAAAAACCCGCGAAATCACTTGAGAAACCCACAAGGACAGTCCAGAATCCCAGGAGACCCTATTGAAGAGATACAACTAAACTGACGTCAGAAAAACCGAAGAAAAACTGATAAAACAACTATCAAATGCATTTACTTCAGCGCTGACTCACTTTTCAATAAACTTTCAGAAACAAAGGAATTAATCCGTAAGCAAAACCCGGATCTTGTTGCTATAGTCGACGTGAAGCCGAAAGATTGTAGATACTTACCGACAACGGCCGGATTTAAACTGGATGTTTACACTACCACTGCCTTAAACCTGGAACATGAAAGTGGGAGAGGAATAATATGCTATTGTTTCGAAGAACTCTCAGCTCAGCGCGTTTCTTTCGGAAATTCTAACCCTTACCAATGCCTTTGGAGTCCCAACATCTCTTAGGAAAATGACGAAGTTATATGCTCCACAATCTCCTCTGTAGCCAGTGAGCAGGATCTGAGCCTTGTAGTAGTCTGTGACTTCAACTTACCTAAGGTTGACTGGCAACAACGCTACACTGGCGCTTTGACGCATGGGCCTACACGGCTTTACATGGAAACGTTCAACGAAAATTATCTCGAACAGCTGATAGATGAGCCCACGAGGGTCTGTGGCACAGACACCCCAAGCATCTTAGTTCTCCTCCTCGTGAGTGGTATTAGTATGGTAGAGAACATCGAAGTGCTAGCACCAGTTGGTAAATCCGATCATGCCGTGATAGCGTTTGACATCAAAGCCAAACCACAAGCAAAATCGCAAGCTCAGCCGAAGCCCAATATTACAAGGGAAATTATCAACTGATGAGACAAGACCTCCAAAACATTGACTGGGAAGAAATGTTCAAGGACCAAGACTCACCTGACAAACCCTATGACATTTTCCTGTCGGCCATAGAAGCTGAAGGGAGACATATTCCGCTGATCAGACGTCATTCGCTGGTAGCATTGTTGAGCAAAATAACTAACCTCATAAAAGAAAAACAAGAATCTTGGGAGAAAATGAAATCGATACTAAAAATAAGCTGCCTGCTGACTCGGAAAGGGCTAGCTATCGAAAGGCTTCGAACAGAATTTGAAAAGCAACCCGTTTTGAGGCAAAATAATTGGAACGGAAACTGGCCAATAGCCTGAAGCAAAATCAAAAATGCTTCTGGAGATACTTCAACTCAAAGCGTAAAGACGGAGGTGGAATTCCACCTTTGTTTGACAAACAGCTGGACACCCTCATAGAATACCCAAAGGGCAAACCAGACCTTCTTGGCAAGCAATTTGCAAGAGTCTTTTTTCAAGAACCAGACCTTAAAGAATTCATTCCCTCGACCAGTAGCACAAACGAGCACGAGCCGACCTCCAGTATCAGCATAACTGAATCTTTAGTACTCAAGAAACTGAAGGCTATAAACACGAAAAAATCCCTAGGGCCGTATAAACTGCAGCCAAGGGTTCTAAGAGAGACAGCTGACTTAACCGCTCATCTGTTAACAATCATATTCCAGAAATCGTTGGATAAAGGCGAACTGCCAAGGTCTGGAAGAGCGCAGTCGTGTCACCTATCTTCAAATCTGGCAAAAGGGAGATCCCTTCAGAATACCGTCCGATCAGTCTCACTAGTATTCTCTGCAAGATTCTTGAGTCTATAATATCAGACCCTATTCTCGTCTATCTAAAAAGCAAACGAATTCTTACTGATAAACAGTTTGGTTTTGTAAAAAAAACGATCAACAGAAATTCAGATGCTCTACGCAGTGGACGACTGGAAGACCTCTCTTGACAAGGGACTTGAAATAGATGTTATCTACCTGGATCTCCATAAAGCTTTCGACAAAATGCCCCATAAGTGTCTACTTCTCAAGCTTGTGAAATATGGCCTGGATGGGGGGCAAATAACTGCCTGGATAACAAACTTTGTAACGGGGCGCAAGCAATTCATTGCTGTAGAAGGTCAGATAAGCCAAATAGATTTGACGTTATCAGTGGTGTCCTACAAGGATCTATCCTAGGTCCTCTTCAGTTCAACCTTTATATACACGATCTAGTTGATGATATTGACTCAACAATTCTGCTGTACGCGGATGAAACCAAGCTATGTCGTATCATCATGTCACCTGAACACTCTGCATAACTCCAAGAAGATCTCGATTGTATTAGCGCCTGAATGAAGACTTGGCTGATGCAAATTAATATCCCGAAAAGCCACCACTTAACCCTCGGAGGTGAATTCTCATCTGCATCATACAGCATTGGGCCCATATCACTTGCTCGAAAAGAGATTTAGGCATGGTCGAAAGAGATTTGGGTATCATGGTTGACCACAAATTGACCTTTTCGGACCACTACGAAATTGCCATTAGACAGGCTACGCGGGTATCAGCGCTGATCAGGAGAACGTTCAAGTGTCTTGATGTAGAAATGCTCGCGACCCTCATCAAGTCGCTAGTCCGCCAAATTCTCGGTAATGGTCATTGCACAGTTCGTCCATCCCTGAACAAGGATATAGATGCACTAGAAGCAGTTCAAAGGCGGATGACGAAGCTCTCCCCAAGTCTGAATGACCTCCTATACGAACAAAGTCTTCGTCTGTTTCGCCTATCAGCACTCTCATACAGATTTCTAAGGGGTGATATGATCGAGTTGTACAAGCTATGCCATTTCTGCTATGACAACGTCACCGGAGAAGCACTGCTGGTCTTTAACGAAAATCATCTACGTGGCCATCCCTTAAAGCTTAAAACTGAGAGGTTCTGCAAAGATGTAGGCAAATGGGCCTTTCGAAACCGAGTCGTCGACTCCTAGAACTCCCTACCCGAAGAAACCGTTCTGGCACCCTCCATCAGCTCTTTCACGAACTCGTTTGACAAGATATACGAGAGTCGTATGTACGACGGTAACTTTAGAAGATTCATCTAAATTTTTGTATTGTCTTTTTCCTGTTTTATGAGAGGCTCTGGTCTACGTTTTTGCATTATATTATTATTATTAATATAACAAGAAATGGCGTTTGACTGAATCCGACGAGGATCAGGCTGCTTTTATTATCGCTCGGAACGAGTTTGTCAAAGCCGCACGTCAAGCTAGAACCAATTACAAACACAAGTTTGTAGACAAATTAAAAAGTGTACCTGCAAAGCGATGGTGGAGGGTCGTCAAAGAAGCTCTATCGTCATTTAAATAAACATCAATTCCCTCGGTTCATGTTGAAGGGCCGATGATTCAGTCAGGCCAGGAAAAGAGGGATGATATTGTGGAAGTCTTTTCAAAGTTCTCCCAACTTGATGACGCTGGGGTCTCCCCTCCCGCATTTCCTACACGAGCAGATTCAAAAGTCACCAGTGTCAACATAGTATGGTTCTAAGAACGCTAAGCCAGCTGGATGTCATCAAAGCTTCAGGATCTGACACGATTCCCAATCTCATCCTCAAAGATATGCCCCTGAACTTGCTGATCCTCTCGTCTCTCTGTATAGAAAATGCTTTGCAGCGGGACCATTGCTGAAAGCATAGAAAATTGCTCATGTCGTTTCTGCTCCAAAGGCAGATTCCGACCTTACTAGTTTAGGATCGTATCGTCCAATTACTCTGCTGTCCTGGGTAGGTAAAGTTTTTCGAAGCGTCATTAATAAACCCTTTACCAATGTCTCGAGTCACATCTGTTTTTGGCAAACACGCAATACGGTTTTTGCAGAAAACGGTTTACATTAGACTGTCTGATTGTGCAACATCAAGAGTTGGTTGAGCTCCTTTCTCAGGGGCATGATATTTGCCGTCTCTTCTTTGACATTGCAAAAGCCTTTGATCGTGTATGGCACAAGGGACTTCTTTGTAAACTGAAAGACTATGGAGTTGATGGTCGATTTTTTGAGATGCTTGCTGAATTTCTTCTTCAACGGTCATTGCAAGTTCTCCTCAACGGTTTCATATTAAAAGAAGTCCCAGTATTATCAGGCGTGCCCCAAGGAAGTATTCTTTGGCCAACTATTTTCTTGCTGTTCATAAATAACCTAGGGGACAACCTTGTAAAGAAACCTCACCACTTTGCTGATGACACAACAACAAAAACATCAATTGCAAAGGACGAAGATCCCAGCGAACACCACAAGGTGCTCCCGGCTGACCTGAAGAGAACTGATGTGTGTGCAGATGCATAGCTTGTCAGTTTTAACGCATCGAAAACGAAAGAGCTCCTAATTTCTAAGGCACGTAATATGATGGGTCATCCTAATTTCATCTTCAAAGGAAAGGCGATAACACGAGTTGATACACTACGCCTACTCGGAGTTAACTTCTCTTCGGATCTTTCATGGAATGAGCATCTCAGTAAAATTAGATCCTCTTGCTCCAAGAAGCTAGGAGTTATCCTAAGATGCAAAAGTCTCCTCCCTGATGAGTCGATTCTGCCAATATCCATTTCAAGCATCAGACTTGTCATGGAATATGCTTGTCCTCTCTTCACTGGTGCACCAAAAAGCCGCTTTGCTCCACTCCAATGGATTTAAAATCGAGTAGTTCGTGCAGCAACCTCTGGCAACACAAAAGCTAAAACCGCAAAGTTGATCCAGAAACGCTTCGACGTGGTGACCATGTCGGTTTTCTATAAGTACATGTATAACCCTCCATGAGATGATCTATCAAAGCTCGTTCCTGACAGAGCAAAGCCCTTGCGATAAACTTGCCGAAGTACAGCTCGTCAGATCGGGGTAGTAGCTCGTCAGAAGGTAGTAGGTACCCTACTACCTTGAGTAGGGTACTCCCCGCCAAGAATATCTGAAAACGAGTTTAGCCCGGCGATCGGTCACCACATGGAATAGCTTGGCGGCAGAGGTAATTCCAGAAAATCTTTCCCTTGGCGCGTTCAAGAGAAGGTACCTCAAGTGAAAATGAGGAAATACCTCAGTGTTGGGAAATGCCAGGACTAGCAGCATATCGTCACCTTTGATGGAACCGCAAAGCCAGTAATAAAGAAAACTAATATTTTCAGTTTTTTTCTATAAGAACCGATATTTTGGCTTAGCCTACTAATTATACGTTGGACAAAATTTCTCATTAATTTTCAAGTATGTACGCCCTTTCAAAAATCTGACACATATATTATCCTTTGATTTTGTTCTACACCTCCTCAAGTTTTCCTAAAAAATAAACTGAATATCCTTCCTAAAACATTGTGTTTATGTTATTTTGACAACCAGTATACACTTACAATATTTTGATTTAGTTCAATTGTAAGAGCAGAAGTAGTTATAGCAGTAGCCGTGAAAGTTTCAACTTTATACCCTCAGTCATTCTTGAGATGTTACTGAGACGTCTCATTGATAACCAGCATAGATAAAGTGCCTTGTGATTTTGTTTTAAAGTAAAATAGACTTTCCGTGAAAGTTTCTCCTTTATATCCTATTCTACTTCTAAGGTATACCACCCAGATATCTTGACAACCTGAATTCCCTTATGCTATTTTGGTTTAGTTCAGTATTAGCAGTAGTAGTAGCAGAAGTAGTGGAAGAAGTAGCAGCGAAAATGGTAGTTACATTGGTAACCCTGGATCCTTCAGCTTGATACCCTAAGCCGTGGCTGGGTATTAAAGCCGTGGCTGGGTATAATACACCGCTTTAATAACCCACATGCACATGGTGTGCGCAGCTATAGCATTAGTAGTAGAAAAAGTAGTAGCAGTAGCATGCATATAGCACATTTTGGTTGGTTCAACATCCCCCTCAACATGCATTGAAAGTAGCAGCAGCAGCAGTAGTAGCAGCAGTATGCACAGAGTAGTGCAGTCAAAATACGGTTAGACTTTCAATAAATTGCAACAAACATGATTTAAATTCTATTCAATGGACAGAAAAAAAGCGCATTAGCATAACCAAAATTGGCATCGCTACCCCGGGGCAAAATGGGTCAAATTTGCCCTTAAAGTATGGAGGAGGGGACAAACAGCTAAATGGTTTATTTCGGGATAATGTATAAAGATGAATGTCTTCTATGAAGTTATTGAGGTAGTAGGAAACGAAAATGAAGGTAAAAAGGGTCCGTCACCGGTATTACAGAGATATTTTTACTAATTCCCAATTAGGGTTTGAAGTGAGAGGGGTAAGTCTGAAAATTAGCGAGGCTTCTTATTTTAGAGGGAAAGGAGTCCTTTATAGGTTATTCTTGACCATAGATAGCGAAAAAGGAAAAGAAAAAGACTTACAGCTTGCATAACATCTGCAATTTGCGATATTACAGAATATAAATTACAAGCGTCTTATGTAGAATCGGCTGCCTTTTGCTGAAACCCCAATTAGAGAAAAGTATTTTTAAGATTGAATAGACGGAACTACGGCGCACAAAACAACCTAATCAAATATCCTGAAAGTTATAAAATGCGCCCAGTGCTGGCGTATAGTAATTGTTATTGGAAAGTATACAGACATTTTTCAGGGAAGGGTTGTGCCTAGAGCGGGTTACCATGGAGAAAATTTTCCGTGCGGAGGGAAATTTCCGGGGGGAACTTTCCAGGGGATATTTTACACTTGGGGGATTTGAAAAAAAATCCTATATGAAATTCTTTTTATTTGTCTTACTTTCTCCTTGCCTACTCAATTTTGCATATAGAGATGCTTCGAAGGAATTGTCCGGGAGAAAATTTCAGTGTGCTTAGGTTTTTGGGTAATAATTTTGACGGAAGGGGGATTTTCGGAGTGATCGGAAAAACGAATAGAATTTAAACTCTTTTTCGAATGAAAGCATGCTAAGGAGAATTTTTCAGGCTACATCCTCCGCAAGAAATTTAACGGGGGTGATTTTCAGCAAGGAAGGAAATTCCGGTGGGATTTTACCGAGAAGGGGCGTATTTTAACGTGGGGAAACTTTCCACGGAGGAGATTCCCAAGAGGGGAGGCCAGATTTACCAGCATTATTTGAAAAACGATCAGAAACTAAACAAAAAAAACAAGTTTTTTTCAACTGAAAGTAAGGAGCAACATTAAAACTATAAAACAAACAGAAAATATTCCGTATAAGAATGGGGTTGCCATACTTTTCGATATCTTGATCTTTAGGCCAAATTTTGACTGTTTGTCCCAATTTTTTAAGAACGACTCCTGAAGCACAAGGGACGTTTAATTAGAATAGGAAACTTTTAAAAAATGCTAAGAACTTTAGCATGAAGAGCAAGATTTTGAGGGGGGTGAACCCCTTTATATGCGGAATAATTTCTGTTCGTTTTGAGTTTTAATATTTTTCCTTACTTTCAGTTGAAAAAAATCGTTTTTTTTCATTTAATAACTAAATAAAATCGGGTATTTCAGAGACTAAATAAGCAATATATCAATATTTATTAATGACTCTTCGGCCTCACTAAAGTTCAAAATTTTTCAAATTTGGAGAATGATAGGTAAAATAACAAGCAAAAGGGTCTTGAGTGTACGTATTACTATGTGCACTAATATATTTAATAGTAAATCAATGCACGAGTGAAGGAATATTTAGAGATTTGCTTTTGAACAGAGGGTTCGCTATTGACTAATCTGCTCTACATAATTTAACACCCCTGCCTCCTGCATACCAGGCAGGTACTCTATCGAGTGAGCTAAGGTGACAGGTCCTCTCGGACGCTCAGTCATATGCAAGCTTCTAGCCTCGCCAGCAGACTCTCCGCAACTGGTCTTATTGTACATCATTTAAACGTTTGCATATTGTTGATAAAAAAAAGCTTTATTCAATAAATTACGCGCATTAAACTTATTTAAAGGGTATTTTACTGCATTTAAAATCTGTTTTCACTAAAGCAACCGAAAAGCATCGGCCAAATGGCTCTTGGTCCCCAACAGGACCTAGAATTCATGAATACCTATCTCAATTTTGGTAGATTTCAATACATCCTGAAACTAGGTCCCTTCAGCCGTTCTCGAGAAATTGTAGATGCGCTATTGAAACTCTGGCTACACGCAGCGTCTTTTGATTTACCTTCCATCTTAGCCGTGAATAGATTCCCAAATGCCATAGGCGCGCATAAACTAAAAGCGTATATGTGGATCCAACACTAGAATCCAGAAAATGATATTCGCAATCCTAACCAACTTAAATAAAAATGTTTTTAAAAACGGTAAAACTATAAGTCGACTGAGTTTTTCAAAAAAATTTTAGTTGAGGAAAACGATGCTCTGAAAGATGATGTTCCAATAGATGACGAAGCAAACGACGAAAGAAGACGTGACCTCATAGAATCCAGTATATTAGAAAAAGACTCTCACCTCAAATCGGATAGTGCAGCTTTTGAGAACACTTTGAGTAAGTACAGTCATTTAAGTTAATACTCGTTACTTGAATAAAATTTTAACAAGAGTTCTGAGATAGGATATACTCTTAAAATTCCAACTGATATAGATTTTAATTGAGTTGAATTAAAAAAAAAATTGTCATATTTCGTAAACTATGAGTAACATTATTCAATGAATATACATAATGTTAGCCAAATATTATGCTAAAATTCTGGAGCACAGCCAATTGGGATTCTTCTTAAAAGATTAACATAAATCTTACAAACACTCGGATAAAAATATTTCAAGTACCTCTTCAGCTTCGATAATTCATAAGGCAATGCCTGACGTGTTTTTAGAAGATCCTTGGATCTCGTCCCAGAAAAGAAGAAACAGCCAATCTCTTTTGTTTTTTCTTTCGGCTCTTATTAACGTTAAGTTTCCCTAGAATATGTGATTTTACAATAGGCCTAAAGCTGTAACTTGCACCAGAGAGCTAACATTAACATTCAAAATTATTTTTACCTCCAAAAGTGCAACAACAGCTAGAACTCATAGTAGCTCAATATTATTTTTAACTTATTAAAAAGAATCTAAATAAACTAAACAATCCACAATCATATTATATACGATATGAATCTATAGTCGTATCATAAAAACCAATTCATAGCATTTAGAAAACTTGCTAAGCAAAACACAGTAATTTAGTGTCAGGTCCAAGATAAAAGCTACCTATAAGCAGCAGAGCCAAATTTAATAACAGATGGCTTGCAAAGACACCAATTCATTCACATAATAACACTACAGTGAAGTGAAAGCAACAGTTAGCCCAGGATTCTTATTTGAATATAAAAATTTCATTATTATGAAACATAGATTACTATAGGCCTTTTTCATCCAGAGCAGCAAACCTTACAAGGTACTTTATCCTACTTAAGAAACTGTAAATTATAGTAATTTTGAACTAATCATAATTTAAGATTCTTTTTAAGAAATAGAATAAAAGTAGACTTATCGATAAGATCCTTGTGAGAATCCCAGCACCGGGTTATCGACACCAACGGACCGATTTTAGATCCCTCAGAATGATACTTGTCAATGTAAATGTTATTTTATTTTTACCGAGTGTTATAATTAAGTAAATCTTGTGATTGGGGGAACAAATTTTGATCAAAGTAATAAAGCGGTAATTTCTTGATGTTATATTTACATTTGAAAAGTTTTGCCCTAAAAGTAAATTGTTGAGAAACAGGAGGTATATCTAAGTAATTATATAAGGATACTGTGGAAGACTTATTCGGAAGTGCAATAGGTGATGGAATAAAAAGTTTGGGATTGTTGGGGCTTTATTCTGTTAAATCTGAATTAGCTTAACATGGCTTTTAAATGTAGTTGAACATTCTAGAGAACAATAGCTGATATTATAATAGATCAGGGCAAAATAAACGCTCCGTAATGGCAACGCTCGGTATGGCAAGTAATGATTCAATCTTCGCATTAAACCAACACACCTTGAAATCATTAAACGTAGATTTTCAATGTGTGTTTTGAAAGATAAGCTTTGATCCATTACAAATCCAAAGTACTTAATCGTATACACCCGAGATATTGATAAAATATATTTTGAAGAAGTAATTCGGGAAATGCGAGGGCAAGCATTTGACTTTCTACCGTAAATTATGAAATTAGATTTCGATAAATTCAAAGCAATAAACCTTGATGAACACCAAATCAAGATTATTAGAAAAGGCAGTATCCAGTTTCTTAACCACCCTCTCATCATTCGTCTCAGAAAGTGAAATACCGTATCATCTGCAAAGTGCATGTTAAGACACGGTATTGACAAGGCACGGTGAAGATCATTTATAAAAGTTAGAAAAAGAAGAGGACCAAGAAAAGAGCCCTGAAGTACCTCTACCTTCAGAGACTGAGGAACAGCTGGAGAGAAGAAATTGCCTCCATCTAGTTTTTGTTTTCTAGATTCAACGCCGGTTCCCGCACGCCACGATTATCCAATTCACAAAAAAAATATAATGGGATATTGTATCGAATCCTTTTTTAAAATCTAAATATACTGCTGCTGTATCTGCTCATTTCTCCAGGCAATCATGAATATATTGGATGAGAGAAAGGATAGCGTTTAGAGTATTGAGTCCAGACCTGAAACCAAATTGAAAATTTGTTAATATTAGACAATTTAAGAAAATCATAAAACCTTTTATACATTACTTTTTCAAATATTTTAGAAAAAGTCGACAGAATAGAAATGGGAAGGTAATTGAGTGGCTTTTCAGGAGAGTCACCGATGCGAAGTGGAATTATACTCGTTTCTTAAAAAGCAGAGGGAAAAACTCCAGTTTTAAATGAAAGATTAATTATATGTTCCAATGGAAAAGTTATTGCTGAAAAAATAATCTTTAACAATTACAGAACTAGACTTATCTGTTCCGGCAAAATTATCTGGATTTAGATCAAAAACTGCATTTTTTATTTCAACCTGAGATTTAGTGCCAAGAAAAATCGAGTGACTTTGAGGAGGTACGAAGGTACGGAAGGAACGAAGAAAGTTTTTTATTACTGCTTGAATCAAATTGGTTCATTACTGATGAAGTAATTTCTCTCCTATATTAGCAAAATAAATATTCAGAATTTCAGCCACTTCCTCAGGTTTATTAGAAGTCCATATTTCCTCCAAACTAACATCTTCAGAAAGCTTAGATTTTTTTCTTTTATAAAAATAATTAGTTAAAGGCCACGCTTTACGGGGAGGGGGGGGGATTTTGAGCTCCTTCAATTTTTAATATTATAATCACATGGGTTCTTTAGCTGCTTTTTAAATAAACGATTTTTTCCTTTACAAAAATAGAAATTCCAGCGATTATCCACTGGTTCATAGGAGATTTTTCTCTGCAAGTTTTATTCGTAACAAATTGAGGCAGAAAAATATCAGTTGCCCATCTGTATCCTCCGTGGATATAACCTCCTGTTAATCCTATAAACAAAGACTTTGACTCAGATACTTCAGTGTTATTTTATTTATTAACCGTACTTGACGTTTCTTACTTCTGCGGTATATTACAGGTAAAAGCTAAATCAGAAATCAGCAGAAAATGATCCGATATATCACTTAAAACAGCAAAATTTGCAAGAACTGGCTAAGATTCAAACTATTATTTTGTTTTCCCTGAAAAAGACTATGTCAATATAAAACAAACAGAAATTAATTTACAAAACTTTTTCCACAAAATAAGTTTTTTTAAAAAGTACAGAACTCCATTAAACTGAAAATGAGCAAAAATAGAATCAAATAAGATACCAAGCATAAAACTACCACGAATAAGCATTAATAAATAAATGAAACTCGAAACGAATAGAAATTACAATAAAAAACCAAGTCAAACTCAAAACGAGCAGAAATTAAAATGAGTAGGGCTAAAAACCCCTATGCTTTCTAAAAGCCAGAGCCTAATTTGCACATTACTGAAAAAAATAAAGATGAATGTGCATTGTCAGTTTAATTTACATGCGCTGATGGTAAATATATTATCAATGAGAGAAGCACAACTAGGTGAAATTCTCAACAGAATTTTTTTTTTACAGAGGGTGGGTGGGTGGTGAAACGGAATCCCCCTCCTTTAAGTCTATCGTAAGTCTATGAGTAAATTTATTTGTGATAGTTAAGCTAATAGCCTTTGATATTTTTAATTAGATGTAAACAACAAAGGGGCTTTAATAATTGTCTAGATGGGAGGTATTTTTTTTTCTTTGGTCCGCCACGTCAATTCAACAGTACAACGATTTGTAAAAAAAGAATTATTTTACAGTTATTTTCCTTTATTAGGTGATTCAAAGCAAGATCTTTCAGAAGACAGCCAAATTTCCATCGAAATGAACAGCATGGATAACTCGCCACTTAGAGGATCTGGAATTGGATCCTTAGAGGAAGCCCTTTGAAAAAATGATCACCATATATTAATGATGTTTTTATAAAACAAATATATATATATATTACCTTATGTTTGTGTCTAAATTTAATTTAAATTGGAAAAAATGTCTTAGTTAAAAACCAACGCGTTTCAGTAGCATTGACGAACTCCCTTCGAAAAACTATGGTCGAATATTTATGATTTCCATAAACCTAAATATGTATTATGGCGTTCAAGTTCAGTAGGAAAAACTTTTTTTTTGTTGATGCCAGGGGGTTTCTAAAGAATCAAGCAAAGGCGGAAACGTTTTAGGGGAATTGGAAGGGTAAAATGGCAGAAATTAATATAATCTCTTTCAACCCATTTTATCACTTTTTTCTTCTTATCTTCCATGTACAGAACTCATAACTAGGTATTTGTGTAGAATCGAATTACAATTATTTTCTCAGTATTTCATACCTGAAGAAGGGAGGACTTTACCTAAAGTTTATTTCTTAACCCTGGCTCATATTCAGGAGAACATTAGCGGTATTGAATACAACAATAAATTCTATGAAACGCCATGAAAGTTCAGGAGAGACAGGCCAGCAGTGACCGTCTTTCAAAGCACGCGCCTAATCAAAGCTACTCAATTTCCAAACGTTCCACGAGATTAAGGTAAAAAAAAAATATTCCCGCAGAACAGACTATTGTCTGTTCCAAGCTACTGAATGGCAATATATAAGAGCAACTTCGAAAAAAAAAAATGAATGGACGGTGTAAAGTCTAAGGACCCCAAGCCTTTCCCATAGGTACAAACATGGCTTTGATTTACTATAAGTCATATGTTCCTTCATTTCCATCATTATTGCTAGTTGCTAGTTGTTCCTCCGAGAGGAACAAAAGCTTTGCAGCAAGAATAAAAGAATGCGAAATAACAAAGGGTCTTTTTTGTCCTCCTTTTCTAAGGAGATCCCTTATTCTCTAGTACCTCTGACGGACAAGCTGGAACGGAATCTTTTCTTTGTTGTCACTTACAAGAGTGTTACGCACAATATAAAACTTACGAATAAATTTTACACAGGTTCTTTTTACAGACAGCTAAATAACTATAGTTTAGTATATATATATATATATATTTAATAAACAAAAGTTAATATATGTGGTCATATAAGTTAATGATGTAGTCAACCAAAAGAGAACAAATAGCTTGTCATGGAATTCATCATTTTTTAATTTTGCCTTTGAACTTCTATATAATTGTTTCATTCTCTCTTTAATCTCCTTTTCATCTTCATTTTCAATCTTTAACCTCCTCTTTGTGGATCTTTAGTTTCCTCTTTGGCCATTAAACCTTTATTCATTTTCAATTTGTATCAACATTGTCTGCTAAAAGCTTTCATGATACAAGATATATGACAAAGAAACAACGCTTAAAAAATTATTATTTCGAGGATCTCTAAGTTCCCATTTTCGACTTAGACGGCATTTCCTCAACCCCATCCCCCCGCAAGCCAGACCGATATATCGAAGTAACCACGTTCTTTGATGCGTTCTTATAAATGTTTTAACCTAGAAGGTGGTTATTTTCCCTTCTTTTTTCCTTTAATACCTTTCTAACCTTTCAATAATGTTTTCCATAAATAATTTGACATTTGTCAAATTGAATTCCATAAAAATGATGATATTATGCAATATCTATATACTATAGTAGTTATACAACAGTAGAAGTGACCCTAGTACTCGTGACAGGACCACGTGGTTTATGGTTTTCTCAGTGAGAATGAAAAAACAGGAATTTTCTCACTTGGAAAAACATGAATTTTGTCACATTTATGGTTGTTTTCATGGATGGATATGTGTGTTGTTCGATTTATTTGATGTTTTTCTCGGATGTCAACATCAAATTATGGATGTTTTATGGTTTTTGTCAGTGAGAATTTGAAAAACAGGAACTTTCTCGCATCTATGTCTGTTTTCATGGATGGTTATGTGTGTTGTTCGATTTATTTGATGTTTTTCATGTCTGTTTTATGGATGATCCAGAAATAGTATTTGTTGTTGTTGCTCTAGCCAAATGTTATGACATTCCCGGAAACAGTTAGATCACATGTTTCCTTCTCAGCCAATCAGCGAGTCGGATACATCCTCCTTCTCAGCCAATCAGAGGGCTGGTTACATATGATTTCCCCGTTACATAACAATTCGCCCTTGAGATTTCGTATATAACGGACATGCAATGTGATTAAATTATCAGAAAGTTCCAGAACACAATGGATAGAACACATGAAATTATTGATGAACTTGAAGCCTTGGCAGCCACAATTAGCAATGTAAGTTCTGTTTTCATTTTTTATTTTCAAAATAAAATTGTTTTCCGTGGTCACCCTCTACTATATTCGGGTAAACCCCCCCCCCTATACAAACGTCCCTATATGATGTTTATACTCGATAAAAAGTGTAAAATACGCTCTTTTTTCGTTACGTAAACCCCATCCTTCCTTCCCCCTCTGTTTACGACCTTAATTCTAGCAAAAAGAAATAATTTTCTTTCGTTAAATTTATGCAATTTTAAGTGTCTATATCCTAGCTAAAAGCGACCATTGACTTCCGTCACTGTTGTTATTAACCTAACCTGGTTTTGACCTAATGCTCTACGCGAGGTTAAAATTAGCTGTCACCCCTTTTCCTATGTGTTTACGAACGCGGCAGCCAAAGTCAAAAGGAACTGTTTCTCCGTCAAAATTAAATACATAAAATATTTTCTTTTACCCTCAAAACCTAACCCCCCCCCCCCCTCACCGTTTTACAACAAAACTCTCGCAAAAAGAAATAATTATCATTTCGTTAAATTTATAAAATTTTAAGTGTTCTATATCCTAGCTAAAAGCGACCATTGACTTCCGTCCCTGTTGTTATTAACCCGCTCTGGTTTGACACAAGGCTCTCCGGCGCGAGGCCTATAATTAGCTGTCACCCTTTCCCTCTGTGTTTACGAACGCAGCAGTCAAAGTCAAAAGGAACTGTTTCTCCGTCAAAATTAAAACACTTTGAGGCAATTGTAATAATTAGGCGCAGCCGCAATGTGCTATTTTGGAGAAGAGAAACAGATTATTTTCAAGCTTTCTTTCGATAAAGTTTCTTTTATATTCCCGGGAGGGGAGCGTGAATCCAGGATTTTTTGCTGGGGAGGGGGTTAGCACTTTTAATAGTGGCAAAATAGAAAAGATAATTGTTTCTTACCTTATTTGCTTCTTCATCATTTAGTGATTTTAGCTATAACATTTGAATAAAAGGTAGTAAGATATGGCTTTCGCTTGAATAAAACACCTGATTAACTCAATGAGAGGGTAGACTTAGGGTGGGTTAATTTTCCTAAATTTAGGGGGAGAGAATATGGGTTTTTTGCTTTACTAAAATGCAATACTTTTCTAAACAAAATTGTAGTTAATAACTTTCTTTCTGTAAAAAAGGGGCAAATTATTTCAATACTAATTTTTTCTCTTCTTTTTAAGGCAAATTGTGAAGAATGCGTGCCCCCTCCTTCCAAGAAAGCGAGGGTTAATAATGCGGGCCCTGCGAAGGCTACTGTCCGGCAATATGGTAGCTGGCGGAAGCCTCCAAAACAAGTGCAATCATGTGTACAAGAATGTAATGCCGCCGGCCTGTCCACCTTTCATCATACGTTGCCTGGGCCTTCAAGAGCTGCCCCACTTATGCAAGGTCAGGAAGTGGCCCTCCAGCATGCACTACCTGGTCCTTCGGATGCCCAAGTGCAGCCGGGATATGCAAATGTAAGCATTTTTTTTCCTACCTTTCATATAGAAATATCTATCAATTTCTTCCAACTTTTATAGGCCTTTTCTACATGCAACATTTTCGAACACTGCGTAAAAGTATATCTCAGCGGGAATATTGAAAGATTTTTTCTCCCCAAAGGAAATATAATGTTCTCCCTTTTGAATCACGTCAAGTGCATGCATTCACCCTTTTGCTAAATTAGATTAGTGAAGCCAAAAAAAAGACACTATATTCTGGTCATAGTAAGGTTAGATAATTTTTATTGCGATATAAACGAATGGTTCACCTTGCCTCTACAAATATTATTAAAAAAAAAAACTTTATATCTGAATGAGTTGTGTATCATGACAGGAGATGGCTATCCATTTCAAATCATGTTTTTTTTCCAAAGCAGATAAAGAGTATTAATATGAAATTTTATTTGGAGGAATTGTTTGAACAAAATCAAAACCTACTATGTCATGTTTTAGATTGTAAATATCTTATATTAAGGTGGGGCCGGCGCGGAGTCCAGGAAGGGCCCGGGAAGCACTGCGGGGAGCGCCACGGGGAAGCGCCGTGATGAACGGCTCTGGGGGGGGGGTTTAATAGTGGAAATTGGGAAGGGGTGGAGTTGTTTGAACAAAATCAAACTGTCAATTCTATGTAAAGCGGCGTTTTAGATTGTAAATATCATATATTAAGTTGGAAATTGGAACTTTCAGAATATCGATAGTTGAGGGGGAACAGTGAATTAACCAAATGCTACTATGTGCATACTGCTACTACTACTACTACTACTAAGTACGTTTTTAAAAATACGTAAATAATAATCCAAATTTTAAACAGTAGGGGATGATTTGAACACTTTGAAAATAAGCTATTTTTCATTTATAGGCTGTCCTGGTTCCATAATCGCCATCTCCCCCCTGCTCGTCAGTTGGAGAAGGAGAGGACGCGCCTATGGGGATTTACAATAATGAAGCATCTACTATCAGAGAATGGCATGGTAATTCCCTAGAAATACCCTTTAACATTGATGACCTTTTAAGTGATTTTTTTTTAAATGTTGATAGTACCACAGCTGAGCAGGGTAATGTAGATAATTCAGATTCAGACTTAGCATTGCTAAGCCCAAATACTATGCAGCTTTTGGATGATTTTGTCGGTGGATTGAGGAAAAACCCTTCCCCCTCAGATTACATGAACATTTCCCCACTTCAATCGAATGAAGCGGCTTCCCATAGCCCTATTATTGAACAACTTGGGGGAGGGGGTAATATACAAGAGGGGGAGGGGGGGTACAACTCTCCCAGACTTTCAGCTGTCCAACAGAATTTTAAATAATATAGTTGTTTTCACTGCAACGTTTGGTGATCCCTTTAATACACTAATGGGGGGAAAATTTGTTTTTGATCCTTTAGAAATTGTACACAACTATGTAGATAAAATTCGTGCACTTCTGGAGAATCAAATTCAGTTGTGGGGGGGTAGGGATTCAATTAAGGTCTCCATTGTTCTAAAAGTGTTTTATTCGAATGAGGGAAAAAGCGAGGTTTACTATCATTTTATACATTCCGAGATGCGTTTGGTTTATTCAAATTTGGAAAATTTTGAGGGTGCTTTCACGGATTGGGTCGATCAAATTATAACGCATCTCGAGAACTTTAATGAAAATGGTAGTGGCTCTCTAGTTCTTTTTGTTGAAAATTTAAGTATAAATATATGTAAATTTAAGAAAGATTTTATTTTAAGAGGGGGTGGGGAAAGGGATATAGTTTTAAATTATAATCCAGATCTAGAGGGTTGTAAAGGTGTCCAGAAGATCTGTTTTGAAACAGATCAAAAGTGTTTCCGATATGCTTTCCTCATCTCAGCATTCGAGCCTCTAGCTCGGGACGCTACCAAGACGAATTTAGACAATTGGGCTGTACATGGGAAGGAAGGGTCCGATTTCCCAATTGTAGATTTTTCTTGCCTAGAAGGAAAATACCCAGTAACGCTTCGATCCATTGATATTTTTGAAAGGGCTAATGCCCACTTAAATATTGGCGTTACTGTGGTACAATATGAAACAGAATTTGAAGATGGGGTTCGTTCTAAAAAGAAGGGGGTGGTCTTCCCCGTAAGGGGTCCCTCAGTTGATTTGGTTAAACACTGGGTTTGGTTGCTTTACACGCCACCTAGTCAACCGAACACAATCGGTCATTTTAACCCTATCACTGACATTAGTAGAGTTCTGAGGGAGGGTAAGCATAGGGGGGAATATTTCTACTGTCCAACATGCCTCTCTAGATTTTGGACTCAATTAAAGTTACAAAATCACATGAAGCATTGTAGCCGCCACGGCTATCAGACAGTGGAAACGGTTTCAGGGGATAGGGCCATTCTACGTTTTAAAAATTTTCAAAATACCCTTCTCCAGTGCAACAAAATATCTTTGGATTGTGAAGCTAAGCTGGTGGAGGTGAATGACCCCC